>JBBPDH010197486.1:0-15534 GCA_037974565.1 Clupeocharax schoutedeni
TTGTTTGGGTAGAGACATTCACACCAGTGGCCCTCTGGAGGTCATTCTGTAGGGCACGAGCAGTGCTTAGCCTGTTCTGCCTGGCACAAAGGAGCAGGTATTGGTCCTGTTCAGATAGGTGGTAAGCATCAAAGTAAAATCCACACAAATCAGGGTTTCCCAGTTAAGTGGATTTTACTTTGATGTGTATCAGCAACTATATTTATTTGGACCAGGTTCTCCTCTTCATGACAATGGTATTCCCTATAGCAGGGGTGTCAAACTACAGTCCTGGAGGGCTGGTATCCAACATGGTTTGATATTTCTTCTCCTCAAACACATTTGCTAAACCTGACAATTAAGTGATGAGGTGAGCCAGGTATTTCAGATCAAAGAAATCACAAAAACGTGCGGGACCATGGTCATCCAGGACTGCTGTTCGACACCCCTGCCCTAAAAGAAGTGGCCTCTTTCAGCAGGATAATGTGTCCTGCAACACTACAAATGCTGCTCAGGAACAGTCTGAGAAGCATGACAAAGGTGATGAGTTTCACAGTGCCTCTGTTGGCTTCTTTTCCTCCCATAGTGCATTATAGAGCCATCTCTTTCCCGGGTAAGTGATGCACATGCACCACCCCATCCACACGATATAAAAGAAAATTTCTATCATAGCTTTGTCAGCAGTTTATGCTATAGCAGCTTTTCTATGGGATCAGAACTGTCTTTGCAGAACTTATTCATGTCAGTAAGACTTGGGTGCACATGACCTGTATTTACTGACCATCACATTCCTGGAATACCCCATAAGACCTGCTGTTTTAGAGATGATCTGACCCAGTTGTGGAAGTGATTTTATTGTTGTAGCTGATTGCTGCATTTAGAAAACACTAGGTAAGATATTTATACCATGTGGTATCTTCCACTCAAAGGAGAAAAAAAAATACTGCAAATGAGAAATAAAGAGTAGTAGCAACCAGTTAGCATGGAGGGATGATAAGGAACATCAAGGCCTCTATTTGTGGCTCTTGTATATCATGACCAATGAAAGGATTTGATGTTTTTTTCTTTGTTAAAGATTTAATTTGGTACGCATAATTTGCTAATGCACACTGACATTCTGGAGAGATCTTCCACATAAGCAAGGCAATGGTCTGTTGTAATAACTCCACAGTATGCATAATAGAGCCGCCTGGAGCAATATCAATATTACACTATTTACCATGATGTACAAATGGTCTCATAGTCTTACCTGACATATGCATCATTCATAGGCTGCTGCTTATTTAGCAATACATCTTGGGATTGCAGCATGAAATGGCCTCTTGAAAGCCAGCAATGTCAGCTTTGTTGTTGCTATAAAGATACCACAATTGTTGGATGGTCTAAATGGAGAATGGCACACCGCTCCTTGTGTATTTCCCTTTCAAAGGAATACTTCACTTCAAAATGAGCTAAGAGTGCTAATAACAAATACAAGTAAGCAGGAACCAGTTAACAGGGCATAAATTATACCACAATGGGGCGTCAGAATGGAGAACATTGCCACTCCACATGTATTTCCCTCTCAAAGGTATATGCATTTGTCGTATTCAGGCAAGCCCAGGTAAATGAAGCACAAGCAGGAATATTTTGTGATATTTTATTTCAGGAGATGCTGAGTACAGCATAGCTTCAGACAAATAGCTAAACAGAAAACAGTCCCAGAACAAAGCACAGGATACACCACTGCTTCAGCAAAACCATAAAATAATCAGTTCCAGAAGCTTGTTAAAACCAACTGTGGTGTAGAGGAGGGAAACCCAGGAAACAACCGTCCAATTAAGTTCACCTAGTCAGTTTCTTCAATCTTGACTAGGGACTGCCAGATGGACTACTTCAGTATGCTCTGTTTAAGAGAACAATCACTTTCAAACAACATGCCATGCTAGCCAGTAGGCATGATGAAAAATGGATGCTAGATTAGGGTCTGGGCTGGGTATTCTAATAACAAATACATTTTAGCAGGATTTAGTTGGCAAGGTATAATTCACATCATGAAGGAATGGAGAATGGCTTACTACATACTTTGAAATTAAAAAGGCTAATAATGTTAATAACAAATGCATTCCTTAGCAGGAACCAGTTAGTGTCACAAATGACACCCCATTGAGCAGTCTGCTTTTTATGTGTTTCCCTCTTAGGGGAATAATTTGTCTTTAAAATGAGCTTATAATGCTAATGACAAATACAGCTAATCAGAAAGTTGTTGGCATGGTGTAACTGTTTTTACTGTACTTTCTTCTCAAATAAATATTTCACCCCAAAATTGTTAATGATGCTTCTTCTACCCCCAGATATGTGGCTTGCACACAGCTTAGACAGCGAGCTAAACACAGGTCCACTGCCATGTCTAACTCTTCTAGGACTAACTCTGCTACTTCCACAGCTAGCACTGCTGCGCAAAGCTCCAGGCTCGGATTGGTGATGTCTGGCTTTGGAGCGAGTTTTGCCTTCCGGAACAGGAAGCCCACTTCACTGTAACCATCAATATTCGTAAGCTTCAGATAAGCAACAGCACTCACAGCTTTCATGGATGCATCACAGAAAATGTCTATCTCTTTCTTCTGCGCTGTTAAGGAGGGAGTTGATGTGTACATCCTTGGGATGTTCAGCTGCCATAAGAGCTTCAGAGAATCTTTCCATTTTTCCCATCTGTCCTGTTTTTCTTTTGCCAGTTCAGCATCCCAATCACAGACATCGGAGGAAATGTCCCTCAGGATAAGACAGCTTTCAATGCTGACGGGCGCTGCAAAGCCTAGAGGGGCTGTTAATGATTGACAGGACACCATGCTGTGTAAATGGCTTTTCACTCACCACCATTTGGAATGTGATAAGGTCTGCAGTCAAGTCTCATCCTAATACCAGACTACGCTGCATGAGTGATGAACTCTGTCCAATGTCAAGGCCCTTTAGGTTGGCGCAATCTTCGTCTAAAAAGGCACTTGCAATAGTAGGGATATTGGAGGAAATCTTGTGCAGGCATATATTCAGCTGTGCTAGCCTTTCCTGGGATCTGCGCAACACTTTGATAGCCTCCCTTTTGGAAGAGAAGGATTTCAATCCATCATCCGTGTAGAAGTGGTGTTAGTTTTGCATCTCTACCGTACCCCCACCCCTCAATGGTGGCCCTCTTCGAAACCATAAGAAGCGCAGGCAATCACAATGTTCTTCTTCTGCAAGGAAATTGTGGAACATTTGCTCCTTGTCTGCCCTTCACCGCATATAGTTCAAGTCTGAAACAGACAAGCACACCAACAAGGGTGTTGTTGAGGTCTGGGCCCTTGAGCAGCAGATCATTGAGAGACACATTGTTACACCGGGCGCTTGAGTCAAAGACTATCCTTATTTTTCCCAGCTTTTGAAGATGGTTAATATCAAAACTTGGGATACCAGCATTCCTGACCAGCTGTACCAGGAGGCGTGATCTCTGCATGACCCTTGTTGAACATCTTCTCCATAAATTCCCTGAAGTGAGTCTTGATCTCGCTCTTCTTCTTCAAATTCCTACAATGTCGAAGTAACATGATGATGAAGGGGTTGCTCTGTCGAGGGTTACATATGGAGCTGGAGCTATCCAGTTATTTTCATTGTCAATTCATCTTCTATGAAAGTGCCAAATCTCAAATAATGTCTATCAGCAGTCAGTTAGCATGGTGAAATTTGGAATGGTTAGCACCGTGGAGCATTTGTTGTTTTTACATGCAAATAGCAATGTTAGCAATTGGAGATGGTTGTTGTTTCTTGGACTGAAATTGTTAAAATGTATTTTTCTCTTTTCTTGGAGGAATTATCAGTAAATATCTGATACAGTAAATATCTGATAAGGACGCTGAGAAACAAAGGGGTGTTTTTCAAAAACATTGGTGATTTGGAAAACATACTTCAACATCTAAGATTTCTGCACTCTGCTCAGCCTTCAAGATACTTAACTCAAAATATTTTCCCCACACATTTTGGAAGCAGAGAGGTGCAGCAGCTTACTATACCGCTTTTGAAAAGCTACTCTTATGAATTTTGCATCGGCTAGATGAATGTTTAAAGGGTGATGCTCCCTTGGAATAGAGCTCAGAATTACACATTGGCATTGAGGTGACAAGGCGCAGTATATGCATGAGTGCCCAGTCCAGCCGGGCAAAAGGAGAACAGTGGAGGGAGGAGAAGAGAGCCAAAGAGAGAGGAAGAGAGGATAAAGAAGAGCAGATCACTTTGTGTCTGCAATGACTGGGAGTGTGATGTTACATCCACAGAGGGAGATAGACAGAGAAGATACAAGAAACAATGTGACTCACTCGACCTTGACAACGTCTCATCATTTCTTTTCTCACCACAAATGAAACAGCCTGTGGTCCACAATTAAAGTTTGGAGAAAAATCGAATTTGCCCACTTATCCCTGCATACAGGACCTGGACATGGGCTGGGCCTCATTCAAGTGTAACAGTGAAACACAGCTTATAGCTTTAACACAAATAGGTGGGGTTAAACTGCAGAGGCTTGATATGTGAGTCTGTGACATGTTCATTTACACATATGGGCTGTATGAACTGGGAAACAGACTGATCTTGAAACAATGCTTACACTGCCACAATGTTCAAGATTTTGACTCAGCGTCTCAGATTCGTGTCTGATTGAGCATTTGTTGGAAGTGCTAGATAACCACAGATGAACTATAGATGAGCCACCTCACTATTTACAGGACACCTTCAGGTCAGAGATGTTCACAAGTCATTTTTACCAAGTCCTAGTCAAGTCTCAAATCTTTGTGCTCAGGTCCAAGTCAAGTCTCAAGTCTTTGCGCTCAGGTCCAAGTCAAGTCTCAAGTCTTTGTGCTCAGGTCCTAGTCAAGTCTCAAGTCTTTGTGTTCAGGTCCAAGTCAAGTCTCAAGTCTTTGTGTTCAGGTCCAAGTCAAGTCTCAAGTCTTTGTGCTCAGGTCCAAGTCAAGTCTCAAGTCTTTGTGCTCAGGTCCAAGTCAAGTCTCAAGTCTTTGAATGGCAATGTTTAAAAATGGTGACTCTAAATGTGGGATTTTTGAGCTGGAAACATTGTGCTCTAAATGTTTAGAGGATATGATATTTGGCCACGCCCCCAGCAGGGGGCTTGACTGCATGCTGTGATATGCTCTCACCAACATGGAGAATTTGCCTTAAATGATCTTAAATCTAAATGTTGAATATGAAAAATATATCTCGCACTCTAAACGTGAATCTTCACAGCATTACGGAGGACTCAACAGTATTAGTCCAGTGGTTGTAATGTTATACCTTATTGGTGTATACAGTCAGTGTAGACTTTCATTCTCACTCTAGTTCATGTAGCGTTTAAAGTCCTGCAACGGGGTGGGGAAAGTAATCCACTTTGTTGTTGCTTTTGTCAGTTTGCTGCTAATTGTTTTATTCCAAGGACTTTACCAAGCATTGTGCAGTGCACCTGCTGAAGGTCCTGCTTTAAAAAGATAATAATTAAATCTGAATGTGAAAGAATGGGCAACAAACGAGGATTCTATCAGAATAAGTACTGCAGCTGACCTTCAAGCTGTGATATGAATCATTTAGCAAGCTATCTTTGCCATCCCCGGACACTACATCTGAATGCTTGCTATCTGGTGGAACACAGCAGCAAACTTCAGACATCACACATGACTTGGCTGGTAAACTACATCTGGGATAAGGAGGGGAGTTTTCCTCAAATGATTCATTTAACCATGAATTTTTGAGCCACAGGTGAATAGATTTCCAGAATGCTGCCAAGCAGCAGTGAAGACAAACTAGAAAACCCAAAAGCTTGAAAAATGTCATAATATTGTTAATTTTTAATCCCATTCCCCATCTCATCCTGTATCCTCATCATCATGGCAGCTGAAGAATGAAATATTGAAGAAGCAACATACTATTGTTGTGACATGCAGATTGAAAGTGCCTTGTTTTTATTATCACATTGTTCCATCATGATGTCTTCTATTATACTGGGCTGTTAGATAAGCGCCACTCATATAGCTCAGCGTTTAAAAGCCAGCCAGGCAGCAATAAGCCTTGGTGGACCAGAAAATTGTATTTTTTTTATAATTATTTGCTCACATTCCATGGCTTCCCTTCCTTTCTCCTCACTCCATGTCTTTTCAATTAACAGTCTCCCAAACTAAAGCAGGTGCTGCTCTATGAGACCATGTGTCATGCAATTAACTCTGTGTTGTAACATAAATAAAACCAGTTGAATACAAGGTAGATGCTAATAAACAATTAAATGTCCGTGCAATAATCTTTTTATCTCCCTGTCCTTGTTTCAGGTGGTGTTGATTATATCATCCAGAGTTCCCTCCCAAAAGCACAGCATGCCTGCTTGAGATGAGTGACATGGGAAGAGCCTTTATATCTGGTAAGCATGTTACATATATATATATATTAGAGGTGGGCATAGATTCATTTTTTTAACACCGTTAATCTCATTGTAATCTTGGTGCTAATGGCGTTAACTGCGTGAGATTCTTCCGCGCCCCCCAACGACGGAGACACCGAGACAGGTTTAAAACATGCGCCAACCGGAAAAGTCACTGAAATATCAAGGTGAAAATCATCACAGCTTGCGTAGTATAGACCAGGGTTACTCAAACTTATTTGTCTTGGGGATCAGTAAAATGAATGAGAGGGCGGAACGCTGAACATTCTAGCATGCTGAAAGAAGGGGCGGGCCGTGAATTCGAGGGGACGGGGCGGGGCACGCTGTCACAGCATGGCTGAGATCAGACCTGATCTGACCGGAATTTGATTGGTGCAGGAGCAAGGCTCTGCGGGCCAGCAGGAACCCTCTCACGGACGTGGCCAATAGTTTTAGAAACGCTGGTATAAACCCAGTTCCCCCCAGTTCTGTCGGGGGGATAGATTAACGCCGATATTTTTTTTATCGCATGATAAGAATCTTGCGCTGTCAACACCCAGCATATATATTCACTTAGGTCCACACGCTTAATTCCATACTGTCTCTTTTACCCTTCTTTCCATATTAGCTGGGGCCATTTTGTGCAGTAGAAGCTGTAAGCTCTCTGTGGTGTACAGAAGCCAGAGGCGGCTGGCTGCATATTATAGAATTCACACAAAAAACAGACTCATTATTTCAACTCACTAATTTGCTACCTAATTAGCCTGATCGGTGCATTTTGGTCCAGAAGCTCCCTTGGCAACCTGTAGCAGGGGTTATGCAGCCTGCAACCCTCGAAAGGATATAGCCATCTCATAAATGTTGTAATATTGCCATTCTTCTTTGCTGTGATGTAAACTTCTGCCCAAGTAGTAGAGTTGAGGATCCCTTTTATAGAATGTTGTAAATACCAACATATCAACATATCAACGTTGACTACTTTGATAACTTCTGGTACTGTATACAATGACTGACTTTCTTTTTGAAATGATCCGGTCATGGTGAGGTAGTTCTTCTGTACTATTTAAGTTTCAATCACTTCTGACGTTTTGCTCAATCATAAGTTCAGACTTCCTATGCTGCTTCCTCATTTTCCTAGTTGTTTCTTAAGCTTCTTGATATTTCCTGCTTGTCTCCTCGCTGTTGTCATTTCTCATCTTCCCTTTTTGCACTCTGTTGCTACACTCTTCACTATTTTGGTGTTTTACTGTACTTTTAATCTCAATTTTATCTTGGCTTTCCACTCGCATCCATGTCTAACCTCTTCAGTATCCTTGCTCTACTCTTACACTCCAGCCATACTCCCTAATCCCTCTGGTCCTCACCTCCGTCTTCTCTCATGCTTCATTCATACTGACCCTCACTGCACCCTATTCCATTTGTTTATTACCACCTTCTATGTTCATTCATTTCTATTCTTAGTCACCTTTCCCTATATCTCTTATTTCTCTAACTTCGATCCTATCAATTATCGCACTGTTGCCTTAGTTTACCCTCTGCATACTTTCCACTCGGTTGATTCTACCCATTAGGCTTCTTTTTTTCTTCACTCTTTTCCTTTTGATCCTTCTTCCTTTTACTCTGTATTTCTTTCCTTTTATTTTTTTTCATTTTTGCTTTTCTATTTTTTCCATTTTTATTCATTAGATTAATGAGCCTCTATTCTTGCTCTCCTCTCAATCAAAAATCATAATCAGTTCACCATGGCCCCTATTTTGGGTCTTCTTGTCCCTGATCTCCCCTTCATTGGGGTGGTGCTGTCCCAGCAAGCCTCTATCTATGGTAAGATTCAGCTTTATGCCTTCTACTCCCAACAACTATCTCCAGTTGAGCGCAACTATGAAACAGGCAATTGCATGCATCCATTCCTCTTTTAGACTGATCACTAAAACTTGGAATACATCCAGTCCACCATATAACTACCCCATTTCAGGCTTTCTGGGTGTTATTTGACTTCACATTGACCTTCATGCCAGACATCAAGAACAACAAACCTGAGGCTCAAAGTGGGTTTTTGTGACATGCCCCTTAAACACTGTCAAAATATCTTCCTTTGAATGTCCCATGTACCTAGACTGAGAGGAGAGGATAGGAGTACTTTCAGCCGAGAGGGGCATTGTCAAATGCTAATGGACTGGGAGAGCTAGGGTTCAAAAGAGCACTGCTGATTGACTGGAAAGGATATTCTGGACAAATCCCTTGTCCATGACTTTAACCAGGCTTGTTCAGGTGTCCACCTCACATAAGCGATACTGTCATGTCCCAATAACAGTACATCTGGCTTCTTTAATTTTACTGTGTTTATTTAGTAGATAAACGGAGCTTCCATCCCTGCACTCTTTGAGCTTTTCCTGTGGCTCACCAATGCTCTGGCCTGAGCATTGCAGGTTCTGATGGCTCCTACAGACTTTCCCTGGTTCCATCCCAGTTCAAAGCCTGGGTCTGCCACTCATCTAAGGATGTCCCAGTCAGGTCTTATTATTCTTTGTCTGATAATGATAATGATAATAAGAATATTATTCCAAATATTTTATTTCGGTTACAATGAATTGTTTTCTTTCTGAATTATATTATTTTTATGTGTTGGTGTATTTGAAATAATACTACAACCTTTTACCATTAGCATGCTGACAGTCTAATGCATTCTCTTGCTCATGGGCTTCAAAAATACATTCCACATCAGCTAATCAATGACTCAATCTCTTGCAATCTGTCACCACTTTGGCTTACTCTGCATCAGTGGCTGGTAATGGCCTGAAATGTCATGGGCAACAGCATTTGGAATGGTTTCTGGAATTCCAGATTTTTGGTGCTTTCTTTATTGCAGGCACCTAAATCTGTCAGGTTCTGCCTTTATTCTTTGGTTTAAATCTCCATGATGCTGGTGGAAAGCCTGTTCTCCTGAACAATTCATCAAGTATTTACAACCCTTTCACTGGGGACGTTCGGGAGCTTAGTGTATTATTCATAAGAAAAAGACTTGTTGACTGCTGCTGAGGAATCGCATTATTCATGAATTCAGCATGTCAATGAATTACAGCATCAACGTCTGTCAATACTGACCATGAGACATGTTTTCAAAAAGCGAGCAGAAGTAAAAGTGCTAGAGACTCTTGAAACAATTGTTGGACCATCTATATAACTGTTCATGGATCAACGTTTTGACATCAATGAATTCTGTATAATACATACAATGCAACATGATTACTGTCTAGAGACCCCCATACATTGATTTGAGTGATTTTGACAAACAGTGATGGCTAAATGACTGGGTCAAAGCATTTCCAAAACGGCAGGTCTGATAATGATCTATTAATCAGTGGTCTATCAATCAGTGAACCAGCAACGGGGTCAAAGTCACCCAAGTTTCACTGAAGGTTAAGTCACAGTAGAACTGCTCATGCACACTGGCATGTGGCAATCAGAACTGGACCATGGGGCAATGAAAGAAGTTGGCATGTCCTGAAGAATCATGTTTTATTTTGAATCATGAGGACACTGATATTCAGTATAGGCAATGTTAGCGTTTTTTAAATAATTTCTTAATAATACGAAGCACTGAGCAATGGCAATACGCCAATGGTATTATGCAAGGTGTCATTCTCCTTCCTAGCAAACATTACCAGCAAGCATCTGTAACTCTGTGCACACAGCGATCGGGAAGCTTTGGCATTCCTTACAGAGTTAAGGAGTAAGTCACTATTGATTCATGCTACGGCCAGAGAGATCGCAGCGTTTAATTTCAGCAAGTGAGCTGATATTTTTTTAGAGGCACACTTGTTCTCACCAGTAGCTGTGACTATCAGATGGCAGTGTGAATGCGTGATATTCAGCTAATCTGATGGCAAAAGTGAGTGATTTTAATAGTCATACTTGGTTGAGTAGTGCCTTCAAATACTAATTTTTTAAACCAAGGAGAATGGATCCCATCATTTTCATGGTTGGGTTAGGGATATAATAGTTTAATATTTCTGATTAAAATGGACACAACACTTCGTACTTACATAAATTACATAATTACATAGTTTGCTAATATTGCTAACATGGAATTAAAACGTGCTCATGCTTACAGGTTCCTAATATTGTCATCAGATATTAGCTTTGTAAACTTGGTTGAGGCATTCTTTTAAACTGTCAGTTGTCAATAGCAAGCAACATCATAATGCCTTTCTCTGTAATTCTACTTCAGCAAACTCTTTGCACAGTGGTAATTCTGTAAAATTGTAAATGACTTAGTGATTGTGAAATAGTGCTTGGTGATCCTGGGAGAAACAGGGAGGAATTCATTAAACTGTGTGATTTTTTTTGTTGACTGAAGACCAAAGTAGCCTGAGTAAACAAACATCACTTAGTGTTGTGCTTAATAGGTGCAAACACACATGGTAGACATTTGGGAACCTGATGAAGTAAAAATCAAGACTTGTCTATTGAGTGGCAGCAGCTCGAGGCTACCTGGGCATAATATAATTTAAGAGAAATAATTTTGCACACAGCATTCTTCAGAAGAGATAACCGTCTCCACATACTGCTCCCCAGCTCTTGCATCAGTGCTTCACTTGGTGAACGGTTAAAATGCAGAGAAAGAATTTCACAATGTTCACACTGCGTGCTGTATTGTGATCACACATGACTAGAAGGGGCCACTAAATATACCCTGAGCCGAAGAAGTTCTATCAAAATTTGGGGTTGTTGAAGTGCATTTACCAATAGCAGCAGCAGTGGGAGGAACTTTAGTACGGGGAGGCTAAATGTTGGAAGATGGATGATGCTATCCATCACCAATTCCTCAGATATATGCTCATAAAGAACACTGTAAGTGTATTACAGATTTATATGTTTATAATCATACATTTTATTTATAAGCGCCTTTCACAACTCTCCAGGTCATTTTGCAGACGTTATCCAGAAATAAAAATAAATAAATTAAATGTATTTATTAAAAGAGTAAATTCTATTACAAAAAATGTTTTAAGTCCCCCTTTTTTTAAAGCAGACAGTGGCTTGTGTTATCCTCAAATGTTTACGCATGATGGTGACTCTCTTGGTGTGGATGACGCACAGGTTCGTGTCCTCGAACAGATCCACTAAGTAAACCTGCAGGCTGGCTTCCTGCAGGGCCGTGATGGGGGAGCTCTAGTCTTGAGTGATCTCACTCACCAGGTGCTGGAAAGGCAGCTTGCTGAACAGCATTAGTTGCGGAGTGAGATGGTATTGAGGTACTGGTCTCACCTGATCATGAAGGCGTTAGTATGGTAAGTTCAGAGCCTTGTAGACCTTATTTGCTGGACATCCTGTGCTGTCACAAGCTGGAGTACTTTTGGGGCAGTGTGTGCTGCACAAGAGGGAGTGATCTAGAACAGCAAAGGAGGCTTTATTAAACAAAATAGAGCGTTGTAGGGCAAAAGGGCTGGGGCTCTCCCCTGGAGTGCACATGTTGAACAAGTTTGCAGTTTAGGTTTTCTTTGATCATTTATACTCTGGCCTTATGTAAGGGGTTGGAGTGCCCCTGTCCATTACTTTCAGTTCCAAACCTTGTGTAAAACGGGTATTTTTGAGTAATTTCACTTAAGTTGTTCCAGCCTGCTGAGTGAGAGCACGGAGTGTGTGTGTGTGTGTTTGAATCTGTATTTCAATCTGGCCTCACATTGGGGCTTAAGTCAAGTGTGTGTCCTCACGCCTTATCTCCTCAGTGCCAGCATGGCTTCTAAAAGCTTCTGGCTGCCTGGAGTTCTCCCGATCACACAGTCCAGTCCCCCTGAAGCCCTCGGCTGATCCAGCGAAGTCTGTGTCCTCATATTCCCCCGTAAATGAATCATCAGAGCCTGAGAGCAAATCTTAAACCTAGCACACACACAGGCCAAGGGGCAGCAACAGAAGTAAAAGCGTCTGACCAAACACACACACACACACACACACACACACACATACACAGGTTTATTCTCTGCCTGTGAACTTGTAGATCACCTGGATTCTCCTTGTTCATTATTGTCATTGAATCTGACTCTAACTCATTAAACACTAGCATCATTAACATCACTGGCATCACATTTTAAATTTATTTTATCTAAAAGGGTGGTGTATGGTGAGGGGGGGATAGATACTAAAAACATGCTTGTGATAGCAGCCTTGATATTTTAGGAGGAAACAAATGGGAAGGTCAAAAAAGGAAGGCACTAGCTTCCCAACTGGCCCTTTAGGTAATCCCCACCACTAATTTGCTCAGCAAGCACTCTGTGAGTTAGTCACAGGATTGATTTTTGCTCCACTATTAGGGGACTGCTGAAGCATGGTATTGTGATTTTGTTCACCAGTGATCCTCAATTAAACTTTCCATGAGGGAAACAGCTTTAGAAGCATGCAGTACCTGACTGAAAGGGGACATTTATCACTTTTCTTCATTTCTTCATTCAGAGCAAGTGATGCAATGCATAGTACACTTAATAGTAATTTCTTCATAATGGAGTCATGGATAAGAGGTTGCAATGTATACAGCACAAATATATGGGCATAAAATGCACTGCCTAGGGCATTATGTAATGTATTCATAATCATTTCATGTAATAACTTTTTGTGAGGGAGCTGTAACCAGTTCTGACTTGGTACATTTTTTGTAGAACACTCTGCATGTCTTGTTTACACCTTAACCATTAAATTATGTAGAAATTTTGCACAAGTAGTGAAACTATCTTTTATGTCTGGATACACCTGAATGAATGATCAATTATAAATATGGTTAATTACAGTAATCACATAACCATTTTCTGAAACTGTGCATTGATGTTGAGGTTATGTGCCGAATTGCAGATTGCTCATAATTGTACAGTAATGCACCGTCTGGGTAATTGGGTCAGGTGTCACACACGCACAAACACACACACACACGCACAAACACACACACACACGCACAAACACACACACACACGTAGAGGCACACTCAGACACCAGACCTCCATTTTTCAAAGCTATATTTTAAAATTTTTCCATGAGTCCCCAGGGTCATTTCTTTTCCAGCAGTATTCCATCAGAAAACCTGTTCTGGATCACGAGGACGTGGGTGATCATATTGTTGCCTGTCTACTTGTGTGGCAAAGTGTGTATACAATTTACCATGGCTGATTCGTTTGCCCCTGTAATCCATGACTGCCCCAGCAATCCAAGTCACCTCGTCTCATGCCTAAAGAGACTGACAGGTCTTTGGGAAAAGGACCAAGTCATAGGAAATAGTTTATCAATACACCAAGAAATGGAACATCTAAAAATAGTTAATAATCTAGTACAGTGTTTAAAAACTTGCAGAACTTGGCATGATGACAAATGTATTGTTTTTTTCTCATTTGTTTTGATATTTATGGTCTGGCACGGAAATGCTGAAATCAGTCAGTTCCCTGAAGTGATCTCAACTGAGCTATACAATGGATTTGGTCCACAGACATCATAGATATTGAGATGTTTTATGTAATTTTACAAATCCCTCAGTGAGTAAACAGCATTAGGCTGATCTTGGCAAAACATTGCTTTATTTATTCATGTTATTGAGCTTTGAAGCATAGATCTATTATATAAATGTATGATACTGTCTACAGATCGGCTGTTGTCATACATCCATTTTCTGCTTTATACACATTTAATTTGGGTGATGACACCTGACCTGTTCATTGTTTTAACACACTTCGGTGTCACTGCTTGGTTAAGAGTGGCCTAAAAAATCCTCTGAGGTCATAGACTAACCACTGACGAAGTCCTATGAGCAACAACAATGTGCGGGTGTCTGCTGTGTGAATAGCTGAAAGAAGTATACAGAAACCAAACCATTTCTTCTGCAAAACTGCCCCCTCCAGGGTGCCGTCAGGACAAGCTTACTGCTTCATGTCATAACGTGTTTGATTTGAGTCTCACTCAATCGTGCTGAGCCCATCCAGACAACTCTGGGTCATGGCCTTGGTCTTCGTGGTCTTCGAAGAACCAAAATTGCTAGCATGCCTACTCACAAGTGAATGCCAGGGTGATAGCATGATATAATTTGCACAAATATTGAGAGGCCCATTCTTTCCTTTATGCTACACTAGACAGTGGACATAGTTGGCTTTGTCCTGTAATCTAGAGGGCTAGAGTGATGAGGTTGAGGCTATTTAAATGTGGGATCAACCAGCTCAGCTTTTTTTTTCTGGGGACTAAATAAAAGTCTCAGGTCATAGTTTATTTACTTAGGTAGCAAATTTGGTAACTTTGGTAACAAACTCTAGGAATGACTGTGTGCTGTCACAGTGTGTGTGTTTGTTTTTAATGTTTAACTTTGTTTGTATATTTGTTTGTTTAGTATTTTGGTTATTCAGAGTTTTTCATGGTTTAAATCACTTTTACATTGATTTATTACATTTATTTAACTTACATATCTACTAGGGATGCACCGAATATTCAGCCATCGAAAATTTTTGGCAAAAAAATCATTTTCGGTATCGGCCGAATTTTTTTTTTATTATTGACTGAAAACAGTGATGACGTAATCAACAACCGAAGACTGCACGCACCAGACTGGATTACAGTCAACTTATCTCTAGAGTGGGCGCATTTCATTTCCATATATCTAAAAGGGGGTTCTCCACTGACTGGTACCAGCTCGGTTTGGTTCAGTTCAGTTCTACTACCTTCAGTTAGGTTTCATTCAGTTTTCGATGACAAATGGTTGCTATAGAAATCAAACATTCTGACAAACAATCCATGCCGGGGTCTCTAAGCTGAGGTAAACAACACAGCATCATTACAATTGCCAGCATGGGGATGAAATCAGAGGGGTTTTATTTCTTGATTTGTGACTGTTTGCCAAAAAAGTGAGTCAAATGGCACCAGACAAGGCTTAAAGAAGCAAAGTTACAGTTAGCTAGCATTAATGCTAACGCTAGCGCTAATGCTAACGTTCAGATTTTAGATACAGGACAAGTAAAAAAGCGAGTAGAGTTGCACTGAGCCGAGCTGGTACCAGTCAGTGGTACCCCCATGAGAAAGACACTCGGAAAGCCCTTTGTAAAGCGTGGAATGCCGACATTTCTAGAGAGAGTGCTTCCACAAAGAGACAGAGTCTGAGGCACAGAGGCAAGAACACACACTCT
>JBBPDH010197541.1:0-15527 GCA_037974565.1 Clupeocharax schoutedeni
CTCATAGTATTGTTCTGTTGAACTGAGTACAAACGGCGCTACCAAAGAAATATTACTGAACCGGCTCCGGCTGCTACCCACTAACAAGCAGCGCCTGGGTCCTAATGCCCGCCTGCTCCCTACAGCAGCTTCAACAGCCAGTACATCATTTTAATTCAATAATGAGAGCTAGACTTTTCAGTTCATAGTCTTGTTTCTATGTGTAAAGTGTGTATCTGCGCTCAGTGACATCTTGTATGAAATGTTTGGATATATAATTTAAAAATAGTATAATGATTACTATATTTAGGGTGGCTTGGGATCATTTGCGGGGGGGCTTCAGACCCCCCAAAATAGACCTAACAACACCCATACTGTGAAATTACCACATCAAACATGACGTGCTAACATGGACGCAGCTATGAAGCGCTGGGTTTGCTTCAGGGAACATTTCTTTTTAAGAAGCTTCCCAACAGAAACCTCGACAAGACTAAGGTTGTTTGCACCTTGTGCAATGCGGAGTTAGTTTACTGTAGGAGTTGAGAAACCCGTTTTTAAAGACGTACTTTTAGTCATTATTTGGATAGCACACATATTCTGGATGCCTTCGGGAAAATTCAAATAAACCATTTTAAACTAGATTAATCTAGATTCATTCCAAGATTACAGTGAGATTAATCTAGATTTTAAAAATTAATCTATGCCCACCACTTATATATATAAGATAAAATAAAGATAAAGGTAAAAGATGTGTGTGTGTTTGTGTGTGCGCGTGAGTATACATGAGTGTATATACAGGAAATTGCACCCATATCTATCTTTCAATCAGTTTACCCACACTCAAAGTGTGGGAAAAAAGTTTTGCCAAACATTTTTGCACTGATAATTACAGGAAGATGAAAGAGCCTCATGCAAAAGCGTGTCTGCTGGATTCCATTCTTTTGTGAAGAAGTGTTCTCTTGACACATTGCAGCAGTTTTTCACTTTAATTGACAGTTGTTCTTCAGTGCACTTCACAGCACAGACAAGATGCTGCTTGGCCTCTGTACTGAAGGTGGAGGTTACTGCGATCGCAATTAATCCATTGAGCAAATTGCGAAATGTTCACACACTTTATTTAAGATGAATCATTTAAGATGAATTTTATGAATGTTTAGAATATGTTCAACTGTGTCCACACAGCTGATTTGGAAGGAAAATGTGAGTTAAATTCTGCATATTAAACTAGACAGAGGCTGGACTATGTGTTTTCTACTGAACACTGAGTGACGTCCCTGCAGACAGCGCGAGAATCATAGGTTTCTTTCAGCAAGGATGTGGTTACAAAGCTTAAAAGCAGAAGTTGTTTTTATCTAACACCACAGTCTGCATTCAAGCCTGTGAGAGACGCCGACTCTGAAACACCTTTACTTTGGTAAGTGAAGGCAACTTTTGCTCGTAACATAAACTATAAAAAAAACTGAAACTGGGCACAGCTGTCCGTTTGGATGGAGTGGTTTCTGTTTTGATATGAATTGCAGTTCTTCGTTAACTCCAAAGGTGTGAATATTTCCAAACACTTCTTGCAAGTTTCATTTATATACACACCATGACGGAAGGTTTTGGATGATGTAACCAAACCTAAAGATTTCTGAATCAAAAATAGGCCTTTAAAATGCAAACAAATGAGGAGGTTATTCATCATTGCTGTAATATTTTCCAAAAATCAGATTACAGTTTTTAAACGCGTGTAGGAATTCAACTGTAGATTTAAAACAATTCAAAGCTGCGGATTTGCAGCGGCGCAGTGAAGTCATTTTTAGACAGCAGGTTTCAACCAAAACAAAATGTAAAAACAGCGCAGAAAGGTATAAAATGAAGATGATGAAACACAACAGATTGATTGCACAAAGGAAGGAAGGCCTTCACCGAAGAGAAGCAAGTGGAACGCTTCTTTTCAGACATACACGTCTGGGTGACAATCTTCACATGCATCAAGAGGTCAGAAGTCGTGCTGAACCATCACGAGACAGTTTAGCGCTGTAACCCTCACTGTTTTTCTAAAGAAGGTGTTTCACTAGTCAGTTTCTGCTTTGAAAAAGCAGAATGTGAGTAAAACGTAACTGTGGTGTCACTTTTGTGCCATTTGTTTGTTCTTTAAACACAAACAGATGTTCAATAAATATTCTTTAAACAATCTAGCGCACAAGCATTCCAAATTTTACTTTCTCTAAACAATAGAGAACACAAATGTTTAACATTTTATAAACATTCTCTAAACAATTTAGAACACAAATATTCAACAATAAACAATAAAGAAAATTTAAAATTCTCTAAACAACACAAAACATACAATCAACATTTTATACATATTTTACAAACAATAAATTATAACTATAAACATTCTCTGAATAATAGAGAACAAATTCAACATTTAACAAACATTCCCATAATAAATATGGAAAGCAACCTTTCCACAAGCAACAAAATACAAATGTTCTACAAACAGTCTCTAAATAATATAAAATACAAACATTCTTCAAACATTTTCCAAACAAATATTCTACAAACATTTCCAAGCATCCGACATTCAAGAAACATTCACTATACAGAAGACAAACATTCAACATTCTGTAAAAATTCACCAAACAATTTAGACCACAAGCAGTTTAGAGCAATGATGTGACTTTTGCGATACTTGGCACATTTGTGATCTTTCAGATGTAATTTTCAAAACCCAATAATTAATAAGACAATAGGAGTTGTGCATGGTAGTTAAAGTTTAATATAAAAACTTATATTAATATATAAATGTTCCCTTCAAGCATGAGTTTCACCATGTTCCTGTTTACACTGTTTGTAAAGCGTGTGATTCGGGAGCCCCAGTTCCAAAAGCCTTGTGAAAAAAGAAGCCACAAGCCATGCGTATGAGAAGAGGAAGGTGGTAGTTCAAAAGCATGACTCCTTGAGTCATAAATCAGCTTACGCTTATGACTTCTGAGCAGGTGAAAATATTTTTACAAGAGCAAACTCATGTGCCTTTATTACCCATTTCAGTTTTTGCCTCTTTGATATAGTCTAGTCCAGGGGTGCGGGGTTTGGGGTGTCATCCAGTTTTGCACACTGCATGAGTTTTAAATCTGAGAAAGCAAGGTGTGCTGACAGCAGTGGTAAATGTTGTGGCTGTTTTCGTACCACACACCACCTCCCCCCACCTGTGTTTGTGTGCAGAATTCTGTTTGTGTGCAGGAAAGAGAGGATATTTTGAAATATTTTCACATTAATGCTGATCACACTTTTCACTTCTGACATAGTTTTTGTACCCTGGCAACGATTTAAGCAAACTGTTTTTATGTTGACCACATTTGGACAACTAAACTTGAATTCATCTGAGCTACATTTAATTCAATATAAAATAAAAATGAAAATAACTCTAGAAATCAATAAATCAATGATGTAAACTGAATTACATTTAGAAAAGAAATCATTTTTGAGCAACAAATGGAGAAACTAGAAAAAAATGTATGTATATATATGTTAATATTGCATATACAAATTAATATGTTTTATTACATAAATAAGGGCACATTGCACCTAGATGTACTTATAATATGATTGCTTTTTTAAATTCCATAATTTTTATTTCAGAAATTATGCATTATGTGGCCGTTAATTTTCTGACTCATTATTAAATCAGATTTCCTTTATTATTGTAACTTTTTCGAAATTGTACAGTCATGCAAGTGAGAAACTGAAGTGTGTAGGATGTGAAAGATTAATTGTCATCGTTTGACTTCCACAGAGTTCTTACTCAATCGTCCCAGAGGGATCTCATCAACAAAGGTGGCCTTTCTTTCTCAATGTGCATGTTAATGTTCAGATTAACCTCATGTGCGTTACAAGAACACTTGTTAACAGACTAGAAGGCTGCATGTAGTGAATCTGCTAATAAAACACAGTTTCTGGCACCAATTTATCAAATGTGCCTTAAAAATATTAAATTCAAATTGACTTTTGGACTTTTTAAAGAATTTTAACATATACATATAACATATAGGAGGTTAATAAAATCAAAATACATTTTTTTATTGTCTAATAAATATTAATTAATGATAATAAATTAATGATAATCATAATAAAGCACCAACACTTTTAGTATCTCAACACTGTACATGGATAGCTTTTTTTGTTTTTTTTTTTTACACATCAAATTACGCATCAAATATGATATTTAGATTTAAAAAATGTTGATGATGATCTAAAAGTCTAAACAATGTAAAAAACTTTGACATATTTGTGTGAAATGTGTTATTAAATGTACATTACCCTACATTATTTAAAATAGACCATATTCAAAATGTAGCCTGATATAATTCTGGGCATTAATCCCAGCCCAAGTAAACTATATATGTGGTTCTGGCATTGCAATGCTTCAGAAATGACACTGACGCTGTTATTAACAAATCACACCTCACAGATCATTCATTTTAGAAACGCTCCCCAGATCACACAGATTTCACAGTCATTGAAAACCTTGTGTGTGGGAACGTGTGGGTGATGGTTGTTGACTGTGACTGTTAGTTAAGGGACAAGACAGTCATTCTCCAACCTAATCTCTGCATCTGCAACATAGAAAAGGACAATCATTAGGACATATTTCCATGTATTTGGTGACTATTCCTTCTAAAATGGTCCTTACTTTCCTCAGAACCTTGACAGATATTATACATGATGGTCACCACTTGCCTGAACATTACGGGTGTCGATGTCGGCTGTACGCACGATGATGTCGACGCCATCATGAAGTCTCTAGAGATGGTCATCTACGTGCCTGTCTTCATCTTTGGGCTGGTTCTGAACATCATTGCCATTGTGGTGTTCTGCATTGTGTTCAAGAAATGGACCGAGTCAACTGTCTACATGACCAACTTAGCTCTGATGGACCTCCTTTTATTGCTCCAGCTCCCCTTCAAAATGCATGCCCGGGACAACAAGTGGTTGGAGAACAAGCAGATGTTCTGCTCCTTCCTGGAGAGCTTGTATTTCATGGGCATGTATGGGAGCATCTACACCATAGTGTGCATCTCCATTGACCGCTACATTGGCATTTGCCACCCGTTTCGCTCCAAGTGTCTTCGATCCAAGAAGATCGCCCGGACAGTGTGCTCTGCTATCTGGGTATTTGTTGTGTTAGCGACCGTGCCTGTCTACACTTTTCACGAACAAAAACATTGTCCATTCAATTGCTTTCATGGCTTTTCAGACAAGGGCTGGAACACGGCACTCATCATCTGTTTGGAACTGTTCGGGTTCCTAATCCCAGCCTTTGTGCTGGTTACCTGTTCAACCCTGAGCATCCGCGCCTTGAAGGAATCCAATGTCAGCGCTCCTGAGAAGCAGGGGGGGATACGAATCATCTACAGCAGCATCTGCGCCTTCCTGGTGCCCTTCACTCCAAGCCATGTGGCCATTTTTCTCCACTACCTGACAAAACAAAAGATAATCACAGCCTGCAGGGACAAAAGAGGGATCTTGTTCTTCGTACAGTTGACAATTTGCCTGTCCAACATCAGCAGCTGCCTCGACGCCATCTGCTACTACTTCATAGTCAAGGAGGTGCGCGCCAGCAAGAGAGTAATCAGGCAGTCCATCAACAGAATGAGAAACAGCAGTACTTCAGAGCTGTAAGAATAAAACACTTATAGGTTCTCATATGAGTAACCACAGCAGGCTCCCAGGCGGTTCTCACGCGATGGGAGCGTGCCAGGCCGAAGAGAAACTTCTGAGATGAATGATCATGAAAACTTTTGTTGGGTTTTTTTTTTCTGCATTGCCCTGTGTTGATTTCTCACATGACCAGACAGATAAAACAGATAGGCTACTGTATATCATTAGATGTGGTGTGTCAGTTGGTATCAGTTCAATATGGGTTGTTTTTTTTAAGGTAAAGTGCACCGCTTGTCAAAAGGACAACTTTCTTAAAGGTAAAAAAAAGTTCTTTGAGAGTATTTTGACACACTCAGCTTCCTCGAAAGAGTCTTCTTTTGTATGAAAAGATTTCGTCATTTGAGAGGTAGTTTAAACACTACTTATGAGTGCTAACATCTCACCAAGGCTACAGAAGAAACAAGGTACAGTAATGTGAGAAATATGATCACATAAAATTGATACATGGTTCTGTTTAGCCTAGAATGTTTTGGGTAAAATGGTACAAAGTAATGTTATAGGAACATTACATTTCCATGTAAAGCCATCTTACGGTTTCAATTCTCTTCACATTACTCACCCATTAGGAAGTTTGTTACATGAATTTAGCTGCGGTCAAACTGGACTTTTCTTTGCCAGTTTCCTTGGCAGGATGAGGCAAATAATCAGGAAAGTGTGGGCGGTCCTGATATGAGGTGAGGTCTTTTCGTTGTTCCACAGACACAAGCTGGTTACCCGGTTTGGTTTTGCAAGTGAAAGTGAAAAAGCAAAAAGTGACACGATGTCTTTTTTGTCCATTTCGGAGGTTTGTGATTTTGTAAATAGAAGTTTGGCCAGATGATTCGATAAATTTAAAACAAATTTAGTGTATATTATTCATCTTCGTGCATAGTTTGTGAGTGCACGTACCACCTACGACCACTTACAGAATGACTGGGACTAAAAAACTTCTGTTCTGAAGGTGAGAAACTTCTAGTTAAATAGGCCAGGCTTGATTTTAATTCAGAAACCGCCAAGCGTTACAATTTATCCATAGAGATTTAATTTTGAGGCAGCTGGTTTCTACTGGTGAGTTCTCTTGGTTTTCATACGGCATCAGGCATTCATTGCAAGGAAGCGCAACTGGTGCATCCTCCTGTTCAGAGCAGAAGCTTGGATGATTGAAGATTACTGTGAATTTACTCTTGGACTTTCTAGTTGTTCGGGGTTTCTAGATTAATGTAGTGTGCTATTGCACATTTTAAAAGACAGATGTCCCCAAACTTTTGACATACAGTCAGTATACTGTGAATTGTTGCTTTATGTGTTCAGCAGTTGAGCTACTTCTCAGGTAAAACTCAAACATGTACAGTGCTGCACCGCTACAAGTTTCCATTAGGTGGGCGAATGAGTGGGCTCAGGCAGCATGCCTCTTGTTTCACTTTGCCTCAGGCCGCGCATTTCTGTGTTCAAATGTTGTTTCCCAGAGAGTGCCATGTTACGTACGTACGGGTTAATTTAAATTTTTCAAGCTTGTGTTATTTTTGACCTTTTCTTTGTAGCGTTTTTTTTATTTTTGTGTATTTATTGTATAATATATTTGAAATGTGGCATTAACATACAGTATTAATGGACGGGGTGATAAAATAAAAGTGCATCTGTATGTCTTTCAAGGTTCACACCATAGACACGGGTTGAGGCTTTCATTCACATATAATGTAGCTGAATAAAAATGAATTCATTTTTATTGCTTTTTCTCACTTTTACCTTTTAGCTGCTGTGTGCTTGACCACACAGGATATTACGGATACTTTCAAATCTTTTCTGTAGAAAACAGACAGATCGGAAGCTCACAATCATACCAGAGAAGCCTCGACCTCTTCAAAATTATTCACGTCAGAAGATGAAACAGAACTTCTGCATGACTGACATGTGCTGCATGTCAGACAACCACAAGGGTGGTGATTTGTGGTAACTGCAAATAGCAAAACAGATTTTCAGACCTGAAACAATAGCAATAGTGTGATGGTGAGAAATAAAACCGTAGTCCTAGTATTTCAAAACAAAACAAGGGGAACTCCGATAACCATGCAATCCATATAGGGAAGACTTAATCACATGTTCATCCATTCTGTTCAGTGTGCAAGTTTATTTTTAAAGTCACACGTCTTCCATAACGTGATTTCTGAGTGTATCAGGCTATTCAGTCGGGTATATTTGTGTGTGAAACAGGATTTTATCAGGATTTGACTGGATTGTCTGCACTTTTTTAAGACATAGATGAGGTGAAGTGTTTAGCATCCATGTCACTATTGCTTTTTTGGAATATTTACAGCCAAAAAAATGAGTAAAAAAAGTTTTTTATTCTGAGAAATCTGGGGGAGAGTCTCTATAAGGGCAATGAGTAGAACTGTCACTTGTCTTCCGAGTTGATCGGCTGCTATGGATGCTCCTGAGCCAGAATGAATGTGTTTGTATGGCACTTTTGTACAAAACTGTCATTTGTAAATGATCAGTAATTTTCATGTGAAATAGAATTGCATTGATTTTTGTTAGACAGACAATGATTCAATGCTGCTGTGATATTTTGTGAGCACAAACAGCCAATGGGATCTCAGCTTGCCAAAAATCAGCTCTCTGCAGCCTGAATACTAGTCATACTGGGCAGACCTTGTTGACAGAAAAACACAAACATAGTGGCACATGTTCATTGATTTTCTGCAAACGCTTAATCCTTACTTGGTTCACGGGTACTCGTAGCAAACAGGCACAAGGGACTCTCCCTGGGCGGGGCACCAGCCCACACACAATTTAGAATCCCCAATTCGCCTGGCACACATGTTTTTTGGACTGTGTGAGAAACCAGAGAAAACCCACATCCACGGAGAAAGCCATGAGAAGAACATGCAAAGGCACCTGGATTCAAACCCCTAACACTGGTGGTGTGCAGCAACAGCGCTACCCCACCGTAGGGCCACAGTACATTTTCAGTTATGGTTTATGCTTACTTCTACTTGCTGTGTGAAATACCAGAAACATTGTATTAAAATTAAGACTCATTTGGCCACATTCAATAAGGACTTTGGCGCCCACTAGGATTTGTCAGTCTTTTCTCAACTAATGGGCACAATTCCAGAGGAAGATTTTGCTGCTCATAATAGTCTTTTCTTTGTCTCATCAAAAATAAATCATCTTCTTATTTGGAGATTATTGAATTATGTCTTGTTTTTTCTAGACCCCCCTTTAGGAGAAATAAGGGGCAAAAAAAAAACAACATAAGTTTGTTTGCTGTTCTTGCTGACAACTTTAAGGATCTTAAAACTGTCTAACTTTCATGGTTTAAACCTGAATTTGGTCACTTAGACACATTTAGATGTTATACAGGCCCATTAACAAGTCAGACAAGTTTTCTTTTGGATCTTCTGGTTTATGTGAAGATCTGATTATGTGAGACAAATAAACATCAGAGCAGTGAGAGAAAAGAAAGAGCGTTTTATAGGAAGGCTTATCCTTGGGAGCTGATTTTAAGAAGAGAGAATGATCAAAATCACACGCTCAGGTTGAATTGAGCTCAGTTATGTCTAGGGGAAGATATCTCCTAAAAAAAGAAAGGGTTTTACAGCATTTTCATTGTGTATTTTCTGATACATGATAAGAACTTGATTTAAGATTTTAAGAACTATTCAGATAAACCTGTGTTTATACTTGTGTATGATGTAGAGTGGTCATCTGCGGTAGAAATCCTTTGCAAACACCACAAATACAGATTGAACAGTCATGCTAAGATTGATAGATTCCACTGGAAAAATCTGAAGTACCTGTGGTTCAATTACATTCATTCATACACTTTCTATAACCATGGGCCCGAGGCTGGGACTCACCCTGGGCAGACAACCAACCCACTGCATGGCGCACATACACACACCATTCACTAACACCCTCACATGAATCCTTAAATCACCTGGCATGTGTTGGGAGAAACTGGAGACCACAGAAGGAACCCACTCCACCTCAAGGAGAACATGCAAACTCTGCACACACAAGGCCAGGACTCAGGTTCAAACATGGAGGTATGAGGTAACAGAGCGATCCACCTTGGCACCATGTGGCCAGTTCATTTGCAAAGACTCAAAATACAAAAATAACGTAAAAGAATAGAATAAATGAGAACAATGACAGAGAAAGGGAGGGTTATCTGCAATTGAATAAACAGTTACAGTTACTTCTGGGTTTGTTCAGTGGCAGTTTGGTTATTTCGCCATGTCATGCTTCACCACAATACACGTCGTTTACCCACATGGTTACATGATGGTAATGAAACAGGAGAATAGTTGGTTGAACAGTCATGCAGCACTAGTGATAGTTGTTTACATTTATATTTAGCGGACGCTTTTACCCAAAGCGACTTCCATTCCCTAACTACAGGGGGCAGTCTCTCCCTGGAGCAACTTAGGGTTAAGGGTCTTGCTCAGGGACCCAATGGTGGTGCTGAAGGTAGGATTCGAACCCATGACCTCTTGGTCCGAAGGCAAGTATCCTACCCACTGAGCCCCTCCACCCTTGTTGTCAGTGGTGTAAAGTATTTGAGTAAATGGACTTCGTTTCTGTACTTAAGTATTTTTTGGCTACTTTGAACTTGTACTGAGTATCAAAAATATAAGCAACTTTTACTCTCTACTTAACTACATTTTTGATTAAATATATGTACTCTTTACTCCACTATATCTGAACGGACACTCACCGTTACTCAGTACATCGTGATTGTGCGCGACACGACGGCATCTTTATCTGCCATGACTAATTTCTTGGGCGGAAGAGGCGATATCGCCATCTGCAGGGCGCTGAAGGTGGATGCATTTACATATACAGTATGTGCTATTTTGAAATATTGAGGTGTTCAATTTCATTTCTATATTAGGAAATAAAACCTCATAAATAAACAGTTTCTTGTTTTTCCTCATTTCTTGGTGTTCTTTGAGCCTACATTCAGTATCAGCAAAATACTTAAGTTCTTTTAAAATCGGATATTTTAGGACTTTTACCCAAATCTTAATGGAACTGGTGACTTGTAACTTGTAATGGAGTCATTTTTACTGTATGGTATCTGTACTTTTACTCACTGTATTAGACTTCAGTCTGTCAGGCAAATGTGCTGACACCCATTTGATGCATGTAGCTTAAATGTCCTCAGGATACAAACAAAAAACAAGTCACATGAAGTGACCAAAGGGGTGTAAGTTACCTGTGTGTGCGATAGAAATGTTTTCCATTTATAGGCAGGGGACCCTAGGAGCTTCACTATTTGTCAAGGGTCTTGTTGTCTCCAACTCTTTTTGAAACATTGATCTACAAATTAGATCTTCAGTAAATCTGTTAAATCTAAGTGTTAAATCCAATGTTCTTATTCTTCTTGCTACCACTAGCAGCTTTCAGTGAGGTGATCATTCAGCCAAGAAACATGAAGAACAACATAAGGCTAAACAAATAAGCACCATGCCAGTACAATGTGGTACAGTAAAAACAGGAACATGGAAACCAGCGTGAGTGTAGTGTGTGCTCTGTGGTAAAATGTGGTGCAACTACAGTATTGCAGAACTTAGTTCTCACAATGAGTGAGAATGACAGAGGTTACCAAAGAACGTCAGAGAGACTATAATATCAATATAATATAATAACAATCTGAACATCATTGCAGTGAGATCTGGCAAGTGGGCACAGTGCAAAGCAGGATTCTGTCTACAGAAATGTCATTATATGTGTGTGTAGGAATGGAAACGGGGAAGCCCCACTTGTTCTTATGTTCTGTTTTTCTTTCTTCTTTTGTGAAACGGCTGTTTGTGTTGCATTGTGATAGTTAAAAATGTTTTAAGTTTGGGAATCTATTCCGTCTCGTGCATTAAGATATAACATTCACTGTTATATTCACCTGAATTTTTAACTTTTACTGAGATTGTATAGGGTGTTATGAACAATCAGTCCTAGCTAGGTCCTACAAAATTGAATTTGTGTCTAAATGGACACCTGGGGATGTTTTTCATTGGTTGTTGTTCACAGATTCCTGCAGGGGGCGACATTGCAGAGTTTTACCAAGATCGGCCCACTAACGAGCACTTTTCCTGCTTATGATTCAAACGACAGTGACATTAAGGGAAATCATCAAGTTATCCTAAAGCACGAAACTGGCCAGGTGTGTCCATGTAGGGGCTTGAGAATGTAGGGCTTGAGAATCTGATGTCATGACACAATCTGATGTCATGTCTTATGGTTGATCTACCAAAACAGTTTCAGAAAGTGAATCTCCCTCTTTGACCTACTTGTTTTTTCTTTAACTCAGGGACTCATTCATAACATTTATGCATTTAGCAGACACTTATATCCAAGGCAACTTCCATTCCCTAACAACAGGAAATAGTCTCCCTGGAGCAACTTGGTGTTGCTCGTGAACCAAGTGGTGGTGTGCTGAAGGTAGGATTCAAACCCATGACTTCTTGGTCCAAATGCAAGTATTCTACCCACTGGGCCTCTACCATCCCCATCATTGCTTTGGCAGAGCTGACTATCATGTAGATCCACACGGCTAGCAGATCATAGTAACCAAAAATGAAACACTGCATTACAAACGTTTAATTTTCTGCGCCTAATGTTATCCGGGTCTGAGCAAGGGACTCAACCTGGCAGGGTGCCAGCCTACGCACACTCACACTAGCAGTCAATTCAGAATCCCTGATTCTCTTGACGCAGTTTGGACTGCGGGAGAACCCGGAGGGAACCCAAGGCACCACAAGGAGAACATACAAACTCCACATACAGAGGGTCAGGACCCAGATTCGAACCCCCAACCCTGTAGATGTAAGGTAACAGTGCTGCCTTCTGTGTCACCCTGGGGCCTGGAAAGATAACACGATTAACTGATAAGCCTACTCTTGAATAAACCCACTTCACCTCATCATATCTATCATTCGGAAAAGAGTGGGAGAATAAATGCCACTCTAAATAAAATGAGAATGAAATGCCATGATATGGATTTATTGCCCTGTGCCCACAGTTAATGGTCATGTTAACAACAAGGAGAAGATGCCGAGTGTGAGAATTGTATCACTACCCTATTTCAGATGACTGTCTGGAAAGGACATTGGCTGTTTTTTGCCCCAGTTCTGAGACCACATCCTGCCACAGCTATTCCACAACTGATAGTAACGACAGCATCTCTGAACTTGTGTGGACAGTAGAGCCATCCTCACCCCAACACACATGCACCAAAAATCTAGATCAGTGGTCCCCAACTTCCGGGCCCTGGACCGGTACCGGACCGTGGGTCATGTGGTACCGGTCCGGGCGAGCTGCACAGAAAAAAAAAACTGTGGATGTTACCCGTGTTCTGCTGTTACCCGGCTCGTTGTTATGAAAATGCTGTTAATAAAGATGTGAGTACACACTGGATTTACGTTTATTATTATATTTTAAAGATACCCCATTATTATATTTTTAAAATATCCCCATTTTTATGCGTATCATTTATGTGTATAAATACGTATACGTATATTTATCTGCCACTCCTTAAAGGCCACGCCGTGAAAATAGTTTCTGATATTAAACCGGTCTGTGGCCAAATAAAGGTTGGGGACCACTGCACTAGATGACAGAAAACGCCGTTTAGCATTAGCATGCCTTGGAGCTAGTCTAGATCTCGAAATACATAATGAACAAACAATGAAGCAATATGACAAATTATTTGATTAAATATGTTGATCGTTAGCACATCACAGCATATTGTTAAAAATCGTTATATAATTCATATCATTGGGCACTACAGAAGATGTGTGCATCGGAAAGTAGCTACTGTTATGCTACTAAGCATCTAAACTAAACTCTTACCAGAAATATGTCCTTCTTTTCACACTAGATAATACATGTTTGGTTACAGAATGAGCAGTGTCTACCTTTTGGCTGTATGCATATTGTATATGCAAATTTATGCTAATCCCAAAGCTGTTCTCACCACACCAAAACGAAATGATAGCATTTTTATATTGTTCTGATACTTCCACTGCCACTAAATTCCAGGTATTAATATTTGGTCTGGTTTCTATTTTCGTTTTTGTTTTATAATCTTAGTTGTAGTCTCACAGCAGACTGTGGAACTTGTATTCTCACACAGTTATGCTGTCTTCAAAGCCTTATCCAGGACATAATAGTTTGTTTTTTTTTATCGCAAACAAGGTCAATGTGAAGAGAATCATGCCTTTACTTTTGTTTTTTGTCATCAAAAAGATTAAGGTTATTTTAAGTCGGTGTAAAAAATCAAAGGGCAGAAGATACAGTAATGCATTTTATCCAGTTAGAAGCATGGTGTAGCACAATGCTCAAATCAGTTTCGTGCATGGATTACAGGAAGACATTAAACAACATTTAGCCTGCAGTGCCCACGTGTGGCTGCCAAATAACTAAAATGCCTCTACAAGCGGCTACCGTTGATTTTTCAGTGCCATGCCTTTAATTCAGAAAGCAAGGACCCATAAAAATCAGTTTCCAACAAGTTAATACAAGACTGTGTTGGCATTCCCTGCGATCAGATGGTTGTAGGTTTGAATCTCAGGACTGCTGGTGGCACCACTGAGGTACCTTTGAGCAAGGTACTATCCCCATACACTGCACCCCAGGGGCTGCATTGCTGGCTGCCCACTGCTTCACTTGGCGAATGGGTGAAATGCAGAGAGAGAATTTCACATTGTTCACATGTGTGTATTCACGTGTGACTCGCAGCTTTATTGTACTGGTTTACTTTAATGTGTTAGTTTGTCAAGATCGCTTTCTCATGCCTTAGTGAAACAGGAAACTGTGGAAAGGCATAAAAACAGATCTAGAGCAGTTTCACTCAAAATGTTGTTTAAATATGTAATAAAAAAACACTTTAATTTCATTTGAAACTCAGTTTAATGCATTACCTTTAAAGAAAATGTAATGTGGGGGGGTTAAAACACTAAAATATGAGGACAAGACATGGAGGAGTGATGCTACATGCTGCAGCAAGCTTCTTCTCGTTAATTTTTTTATGCCGGCTGACAATTAAAAAATGTATTACCGCCACCGCTGGACTATATTTGTGTATTACCGTCACCGCTGGACTATATTTAAGTAAAGCAATAATTAATTGTGTTAAATTACTTAAATAAAGAGTAGTAGGGAAGATTTTCATTAATTCATTCATTTGTTCATTGTCCAAATTACTTATCTTAACCAGAGTTGCAGGGGGTGCTGGAACCTATACTAGCATTCATAGAGTGAAAAACAGAGACATCTTTGACTGGTAACCAGCATCTCACAGGGCAAACACATAGACAAACATAGACACTCCACTTGATTTTCATAAATGCATGTCTTATATCCAACTCTTATGCGCAAAAAAAAGTTTGTGGCAGTTGGAAATTTCACGAACTGCATAATTTATGCTGCAAGATGGTCTGTTATGTAATATTCAGACCTATATATGCACTAAATGTACTCAACCAAATGTCTTGGAGGGAAAAAAGTAGCCGGTTTTACACATGTAGGCAGATCAGTCTAACACAACAGATCGGTGTAACACAACAGATCGGTCTAACACTACAGATCGGTCCAACAGTTGCTTTAAGATGCCAAGGCAATATTTGCCATAAGATGGCGCAACTTCATTGTGGACAAAAATCAAGACTCGGTTTTGGCATCTAAGTGATGAAACAAACTTCCCCAAACTGTTAGAACGGTTAGTCTCTCATCTTCACACGGCATCTAAAGACACACATCTCTTAAGATAACGACTACACATTATTTTGATCAATATTGAAATCAAGATTATTAATCACAATTGTAAGTGAACAAGACTTTCAGTTCAAAATGAAACCTCA
>JBBPDH010197561.1:0-15523 GCA_037974565.1 Clupeocharax schoutedeni
TGATGGTTAGGGGGAGGCTCCCAGTGCCAGGAAAGGGCTTCTGACTTGTTTGTGCCCAGCAAATTCTTATTGTTCATCCAGACCAGGACCTCCAGACCCTCCATCCCGTGCCTCCAAACCTCCAGGCTCAGTTACACTGACTAGCTCCTGGTTCCATTTGATCTTGGAGCGTATGACGTGATTCAAATTGGCACAGTTTTTGAAGTTTTGGTTGCTGGGAAAGCACCACCTGAACACCTACATCAGAGGCATCTGCCTTCTCTTTGAAGTGAAGATAGGGGTGGTGGAGCCTCAGCTGGTTGATAGCCTTCTAGGTCTCCAGCATCCACTCAAATCACACTGGAAGAAGTTGGCAAAAGCCAGGAAGCTCTGCACAAGCTGAAGCGAGGTGGGATGTGGCCTGGTCTGACACTGCCATCACCATGGTGTGGCTCATGGAGAACCAGCCTGATATACGGTATAAGTTCATCTGCCAACTGGCCGTAGTTATCCCCTTAGATGGACTTTTAGTTATCCTGGTCCTCAAAACTTTGTTGATGAAACGCTGGACAGCTGGTGCTGCTGATGAATGGAAGACGTTCAGCAACCTGCCTGAGATATAAAAGTATCTTATGTTGCCCTTCTGGTTGATGAATGATGTCACCCATTCCTCATCTTTGTGGACCTAGATTAGGCTGTAGCCGCACAGGTCCAGTTTGGAAAACTTAATAAGAAAGGAAGAAAGGGAAGAGAGGCTGGGTATTTTTTAGTCAAAAAGAGTCAGAGGCAGAAGTGTGTTCTGTTTTCTTAAACTCTCTTTGATAGCGTTGCCTAAACAAACCTCAGTGTGTCTTTGTTTGAAGCAGCCAAGTCACTGCGGGTCAGCTGAATGTGAATAACAGTCCTGCTTCCAAAGTCACTCAGCATTGACCTTTCCTTATTACTGAGAAATAGAGAGATACATGCAGAGAGACAGACATCTACCTGCACAGAGAAGGAGTGGGATAGAGAGAGACAGAAAGACATATACATGCAGAAAAAGAGAGAGAGAAGGTATAGTGACTGTTACCATCTGGTCTACTGAAATGAACTTTGTTCAACAATGCAGAATACTGTAATTTGTCTAGGCAGGGGAATATTAAAGGAATGGTTCAGCAAAAAAAAAAAAAAAAATCACATTTACACAATTTTCCAATATCAGATGTAGTCGATTAGCCATCTACATGTTTTTAGTTTAGCACTGGAGTTATGGTGCAAATGTAGCTAACAAACCATAGAAGCCAATAGTAACCCAAACTGTTTCTGTCATCCCCAAAGGATCTTCTAACCTCGTCAAACCAAATCCATGAGGCACGGACTTGTGGATGTGGTTTAGGACACAGTTTGACTTACTGTGAGCTATACAACTAAACAATTTCACTAAGCTGCTCGTGTTTTCACAAACCAAGTTCTGGCCTTAAAATCAGTTTCCGCAGCTATTCTGTTTGTGTCCTAAACCACATCCACAAAGCTGTGTCACGTTATTGAAGAGTTGGATGTGGTTTGAGAGACGATTTGGGAATGTATTTAGGGGGAAAAATGGGTGACTACTGACTTCAGTATTATCAGTGATAGCCTTGTAGCTCCAGTGCTAAATTAAAACAGTAAACTTTAGACCCCAACCTTATTTTGAGGAAAAAAATGGAGTAAATTCGATTTTTCATTTAACCATTCCTTTAAATGAGACCACAGCAGGCTTCTTGCAGGGTTCCGAATTCCAGCCCAGGTCACCCCAACATCTTGTTTAGTTATATACAATATTCTTTTTTATTACCTGAGCATAGCCTATCCAAATTCTCTTCAATTGAAATTAATTGGTAACTTTATTGTACAGTCTTATGGCTTTACTCAGGAGCACATTTCTCTACACCTTGTACTTGTAGAACTATGTTTGTTACAAATAAAATATCTTGAATCTTGATTTTTTTGTGTGTTTACCTGACTCTAGGTCACCTAGACTTGACCTACTGTATCTTCAGCAGGAATGATGTCCTGAAGGTCTAGCGCTGTTTGGAGGTTATATTATTGTTAACACTGCTGGACTCTGTTCTGCATTTTTGCACATATAACTTCTGTTCTGGATGTTTTGCACACAACACTCTGCTGCTAGAATACAGCACCTAGCAAATTTACCGTTTTCATCTGGTATGTAGCTACTGTCGACTGCACTAAATGTCTTGCCCTGTTGTTTAGTTGCTCTTGAGCTTTTTCTTGCACTCTGCACTTGTTTTGTGGTGTGTCTGTTTTTGTGTTGCTCCATGATCCTGGAGAAACGTTGCTGTGTGTGTGGGGTGTGTGTGTGTGTGTGTGTGTGTGTGTGTGTGTGTGTGTGTGTGTGTGTATCCAAGTGTTTTTATATTTATTGTATCCACTCTGTACATACAGCGCCTGACATCAGTCTTTTCACTTAACCAAGTTGTAGGAAAACCAAATAATGACTTGTATTTAATCAGTTGGAATCAGAAATGGCTTATAAGAAAAGCAAAGCCCTCTAGATTTGACTTATTATACCAAAATAAAGTTTTGAATCGTTCATTGAGTTGTATCATTTAATTAGAACAGAAAGGTCAATTTCTGCCTGGACAAAAGTCCCATTGTATACAAAAATAATGATAATAATTACATAGATAACCATCAAGCTGAGAACAAACAGTTTGCCACATCTGTGTTGCGTCTTTTTTGTTGAGATCAGTTTTCGTTGAAGAGGTTTCTTTCTTTGTTTTTTTTTTCAGCATTTTGACAAGCGGAACGTTTATTTACTGCTCGGTTTTTCCGCCCGGAACCTGCCTGAGATCCAGAGAGAAAAATGGCGAACCACCTTCGTTTCTTGGCTCGGACGGTGATGGTCCAGGACGGAAACATCGATGCTGCTTATAAAGCTCTTAATAGGTAATTTATACAAAAAAACTAAATGACATTTCATGTTGTAGTCATATTAATTCGAGCTGCCTTTTTACTCCTGAACTGTAATCAGGGTCTCGGCAGCGTGACCTCCGTGTTTACACATAAAACTCAGTAACTTTAATGAGCACTTCTTTTCGTCTTTCTGCCAGAGTTGTCTAGTTTAGTCACAGAAGAAACTGCCCCTTGTTACATAGGATGAGCTTTTTAGACACACACAGAGCAATGATCCGTGCCATTCGTGGCTTTCAGCAAGTTAGGTTTGAGGTATCCTTGAACAAGCTACCGCCCCCACACACTGCTCCCTGGACGCCACTCGTTTGTGGCAGTCCCGTTTCAATTTCAGACTGTGTGACTATAAAAGGCCACTTTATCAGTAAGACATCATTACAAATGATATACAATCAATGTCATCATATATAAATGGCATCATGTAATTTTAATTTGTGCCTGTTAATGCCAAGAAAACATGTCCTCTGAATGCAGGAAAGCATGAATTTGTTTTTGTCTCCTGTAGAAGTAGTTGCATAAAAATGTGTCCTACTTGTTGGGCTGTTCAGCTGTATCATGAGCACATGCTTTACCCTGAAGTCTGCCTTTCTGCCAGGCTAGAAAATAACATCTATTGACATGTATAGTTTTCAAGTTAAAGTGAAAGTGTGAACATGTTTTTCTTGGATGCTGGGCAAAAATTCAGTCTCGGATTCAAGGGGGACCAATAATGTCATTAGTTTATGTTGATGCTTACTTTTCGCCTGAAAACAGTGACTTTGTTTCGAAATTTCTTCTAATATTTGAGACTGAAAATGCTAAATGCTCTGTCTTGTCGTGCTCCAGGGTGTTGTCGACAGATGGGATCATCGAGACTGTGAAGCGCAGACGCTATTATGAGAAGCCGTGCAGACGCAGACAGAGGGAGAACTACGAAAACTGCAAGAGAATCTACCACACCGAAATGGCCCGTAAGATCTCCTTCATATCCAGGCAAAACCGGCCGGACCCGTGGCTTGGCTGTTAGTCAACATGGAGGATGGCAGCAGAGAACTTTTTTCACATGAGCAGTCCACGTACCGTTGGGATGACACGCGCTACGTCTCTAATAAAAGGACACTTTTGGACTGGAAGGAGACCACCCTCAAGGTGGTGTCTTAGTTCTCTGGAATTCTACTTTATTTGAGAATTACAGCAACTTCATGCTTGTTTTGTTCCTGTTGTGCTGACCCTATCCAATGTAAATATATCCAATCTGTTAATTGTACCACCATTAAATGTCTCTGTATTCTTATCTTAAAATCAGTGGTTTTTTTGTTTACCAGGTATGCTTTTTTAGTATCACCATGAAGATAGATATTTCACAATAAAGCTGGTGGCTTAGTGCTTGCCCCTGCAATCAGAAGGTTGTAGGTTCGAATCCCAACACTGCTTGTGTCTTCACTGAGGTTCCGGGTAAGGTCCCCACACACTGTTCTCTGGGTGCCCCTCGTTGGTGGCAGCCCCCCTGCTTCACTTGGTGAATGGGTTAAACGCAGAGAAAGAATTTCACATTGTTCATACTGTGTGCTGTGTGGTATGTCGTGATTATGGGGGGCACATTTTCATAGTCATTTTTACAGTTTGGGATGTCACAATACAGAACTAAGAACACTTAAGAACACATGCAATGTATTCTGCATTTAGTCATTATATTAAAACCACTTGCCAGTTACTGTGTACACCCACTTTTTTCCACCAAAACAGACATGACAATCCATGACATGGCCTCCATAAGACCTCTGAAGGTGTGCTGTAGTATCTTGCACAAAGACATTATCGGCAGGTCCGGTGAGTATTGTAAACGGCAAGGTGGCGCTTTGATGGGTCCGACTAGTTTGTCCAGCACATCCTGCAGATACTTGATTGCACAGAGCACCACACAGCCTTTGCTAGCTTGTCCTCTTGGGCACCTAGTGGTTCAGTGGTTAGGGCATTTGTCCTGCGATCAGGTAGGTTCGAACCTAGGTCGTAGGTTTGAATCCCAAGATTGATAAGCTCCTCTGAGGTACCATTGAGCAAGGTACCGTCCCCACATACTGCTCCTCGTGTGCTGTGTTCCTGGCTCCCTACTGCTTCATTTGGTGAATGGGTTAAACACAGAGGAGGATTTTTTTTGCTGTTTACACTGTGTGTAATGTATGACAGAATGACGATTTTCACAGTGCATCCTGGTGCCATCTTTTCCCCATATAATGATGCACACAGCCCAATCGGCCACATACTGTTTCTCTATGGTCCAGTTCTGACACTCTCATGACTGTTGTGGGCACTTTTGGCTGTGGAAAGAGTCTTATTGTAGTCATAAAGTGTTCTCGTTTGCAAATATGTAATTTTTTTGGTGCTGAATGGTTGAAGTGAGTGACTATTTGTCATACTTGAACACGCCACAGCACGAAATTCAACCTCTGCATTTAACCCATTCACCAAGTGAAGCAGGGGGCAGCCAGGAACATGGCACCTGGGGGAGTAGTGTGTGGGGACAGTAACTTGCTCAGGGTACCTCAGCAGTGCCTAGCGGTCTTGGGGATTGAACCTGGACTTTCTGGTTGCAGGGCGAATGCCCTAACCACTAGGCTAAATGCATTGTGATTTTTACATATGACTAGAAAGACCCAGAACCTATGATTCAGAACATTTAGGAGTGTGTTCATCAGAGTTAGCTGAAAGTGTTGAGTTGTTGCTGACCAAAGTAAGCTTGTAAGAGTAAGAGTAAGCTTGTATTTTTATGCGTTTGGCCACTAGGGGGCTTGCAGCAAAAGGAACATTTTTCCGCGGTTTTGTTTTGTAATCAAGGTCATTACAGCTTACACCTGTATGCGTGTCAGAGCCTGGTGGATATAACATCTTGTAGAGGATGGTGATGTTAAGATTTCAATAACCAACATCAGCTAATGTTCTTTTCTGTTGACACTCTAGCAGTGCTAGTGCACTGCTCAATTAAATCAATCGTGTACAGAGAAGTCACAGGCGATGACCTGGGGTGAGCGATTCACTCGAGTTTGCTTGGGTCAGGTTTTTATGAATTACCCTTCTGACTAAACAGTGATCTGCACTGAGCAAGTAGTTTAATGTCATACTGGCTTTATTAAGCATCATTTCAGAGGAAAAAGCCACTTAATTAGGTACAACTATTATAGACTGAAGACTGTATATCTGCTGTTTATCCTGTAAGAGTTAGAACACAGCGTTTTTGAGCATAGTTTATTGGAGTGGTGGTAGGTCTTGTTTTTGTTTTATTACATGATATATACACCATGTATAACTTGTTGGTCCACCATTATGTTTATTCTGATAGTTCATCAGATGCTGCACAGTTTGTGCTGGTCATCCTTTAGTCCTTTATCACTGGTCAGTTTCTGGCCACAGGCCACTATTGGCTTTAACAACAGGTCTGTAAGTGTTGTACGTTGCCTGGTGGGGCCTCCGTGGAACAGACTGGTTTATCCAGTCCATACCACGGACGCTGGATTGTATTTAGATGTGGAGGCCAAGTTATTCACCTTGAACTCTTTGTCACATTTCTCAATCCTTTCCTGAGCCTCACCATGCTAAAAGAGACCACATGCTATTAGGGAAATGTCGCCATGAACAGGGGTACTTGGTCAACAACAATGTTTAGGTAGGTGATACATTGTACATCTACATGAAAGCCAGGACCCAACTTTTTGCAGCAAAACAATTAACAGAGCATCAAACAGGGTCTGCTGGCCTGCCTTCTTCCAGTAGTACATCCTAACATCAACTCTTGCACAGCTAAGTGATGCGCCATTGAGATGTTGTATAAGAAAACAAGAATCGCAGGGCAAAGTCACTTTTTCTGTTACTCACTAGTGTAGTTCTAATGCTCACATACCCATTTCAGGTGCTTTCAGCAGTGGGCAGGAGTCAGCATGGGCTCTCTGACAGGTCTGCGAGTACAGACCCTCATTACCAGCAGGCGACAATGTACATTTGTTCTGGCACTTTCAATCAAAGCCAGCTTTGTGCTTCAGTAGCTCTACTGTGGGATCTGACCAGACAGCCTTAGCTTCGCTCCTCATGCACATCAATGAGCCATGGATTCCAGATAGTATACCTATTCTCCTTCCTTTCGGTAGGTACTAATACACAAGACCTGGCGTTTTGGAGGTGCTCTGATCCAGCTGTCCAAAGGTGGGAAGTAACAAATTCCACCTACTTTTACTTTTTAAAGTAGTTTTTTAATCTTGACTTTTACTTAAGTATGTTTGGTTTGAGGTATCAAAGTCAAAGTCAACTTTATACATACATGTAACGTTAAATACAAAAATACAAAAGGTGCCATTTTAAGAATATATAAACAAATACAATTATACATATAATCTATAAAAATATGGTGCAAAAAGAGCAAGATTGTAGTAAGTGACAGTTAAAACAGACAAAATCTTTTAGAGGTAGACTGAGAGTAATAATAATTGGGTAGTAGCAAGAGGTAGTTAGCAGAGAACTAATACTACACAAAATGACTGGTGCCGGACGGTGGAGTGTGTGTGTTTGTATGTGTGTGCGTAAGTGTGAGTGGGTGAGTGTTTTGTGTGTGTGTGTGTGTGTGAGTCCCAGTTCAGGAGGGTCGCGGGCCAGGAGAAGGAAGTTGGGGCAGAGCCGGGAGAGTTTGGCTTCCTGACACCCTGATGGAAGAAGCTGTCCTTCAGTCTGCTGGTCCTGGCCTGGAGACTCCGCAGTCTCCTTCCTGAGGGCAGCAGACTGAAGAAGCTTTGCATAGGGTGGGAGAGATCAGCTGCTATGCAGAGGGCTCTTTTGGTGAGACGGGTTCTGTAGATGTCCTGAAGGGAGGGGAGAGGGACTTTGCTACATTTTATGTGGTACATTTTATTTGCTACAATGATATTGCACTTTGTTACATTTTATATGGCATCTGTAATTAAAAAAAAAGAAAATCATCCCTTGAACCTATTACAGTGAATTAGGGGCAATGAAACCCATATTTAAGGGACCACTTCGACTTCAAGTGCAAGAAAAGCAGCAACTTTATTATGTATTGTAAACTACAGAATCTGCCATTCGTGTGATGGTCTGCACTAAAATGACACTCACTATGCTGCCCTGGTGCGTGAGATCGCTCAGGATATCAAGAACAACCACCACTTCCAGAGCTCCAGTGTTATGGCCCTGCAGCCGAGACTTTGTGAGTTTGTTCTAGGACACTGACCTGTGCGCCATCCACGCCAAGAGAGTCAGCATCATGCCTAAAAATATTTAGCTGGCTCGCCGTATCCGTGGAGAGGGCACTTAAACTTATTGTACCTAAGGTCCCAAATGTAGAACGCCCTCCATGAACATCTGAGGATAACACAAGGATTATAAATTCTAGATTTAGTTGATCTATTCTTTTATTTTTATTTCTGGATAACTTCTGTAAAATGACCTTTAGAGTTGTGAAAGGTGCTTATAAATAGAATTTATTATTATTATAATTATTATTTTATTTATTTATTTATTTATTTATTTATTTATTTATTTATTTATGTGTTATTTTGTAGCGGAACTTTAGTTTTCCTTTAATCTGTTTAGTTTTTCTATTTTCATTATGTCTTGGTGCTCTTACTGGACCACCATATAAAATAAAGTGGCCCCTTTATAGTCACGTGTGAACAATGTGATTTTTTTTCTCTACATTTAACCCTTCACTAATTCACTAAGTGAAACAAAAGGCTGCCACCACAGAGGGATGCCCGAGGAGCAGTGTGAAGGGCAGGGTTGGACTAGGACATAAAAACAGCCCTAATCATCATTCACACCAGCCCACCACGTTCACACACACACACACACACACACACATACACACACACACACACACACACACTGTATGTATTTATAATGTATTAATTCAGTGTCCATTATCCTCAATATACATGTAAAATGGCTGATTAGAATATAAATACTCTAAGAAAATGCTAATTGTTTTATTGTAAATAATGAAAGGTCTTAATTGATGTATGGTTATTATTCTAATGAAACATATTGATGCTTAGGGTACAACATTTCAGCTGTAGCTATATTTCAAGAGGTGCTTGAGGCAACTATATTCCAACATCACTACAAGGGCCTACAGAAGAAGCTCAGTAAACAGCTCATTTTTCTCTGCAACTTCGTCAATGATCACATTAGAGTCCAGAGAGAAGAGGGTGTCAACATGAAGGCTTCCAAATGCCTTAATAGCCGAAAACATTTGAGAGTGGATTCTGATTAACACTACGTTTATTAAATGTCCGTCTCACCATAGCAGTCCGGGCCGCCCTGCTGACATCTTCACTTAAGTGTTTTGTCGGCCTTCCAGCAAATAACAGATTTGTATTAACACATTTGGTGGCCTCTAGCTAAAGTGCTTGTCTTTTTTTCTCTCTCAACTTCTCGTTTACGAGTTTTGATATTGTGTGTTTTATCATGTTCACTATCGTTGCACACAGTACACGGCATCGGCTCACTTGGCTAATCGCTGCATTTGTTTTGCCTAAACTTCCAAACAGAATTACGATTATAAATAATTTAAAAAAGAAATGCCTAACCCACCGGCCCACAAAGACCGCGGCCCACCGGGAATCTCCCGGTAGTCCCGATGGCCAGTACATTCCTGGTGAAGGGACCTCAGTGGTGCCACTAGTTGTGGTATTTGAACCCACAGCCTTCTGACCAACAGTTGTCTAGTGCTTACTTTAGATAAACAAAATCTACTTTAGTTTGTACAAGTGATAATGTACTCATTACTCATTACCGAGTCTGAGTAAGAATTCAGTTGATCTGAATACACAATACACTCATCTATCAAGACACGGCTAAACCTCTGCAGAGTTTACTTGTGTATTATTTAAATATATTATTAGAATGTGGGCTTTTATTGTTATGCATATTGCTGAGTTATACATTCCCGTCATTTACAGATGCCTGTTAAAGGATTTTCTTAATCCTCACGACTCAAATAGGCGAGAGAGAGAGAGAGGGATCATCTTGCAGAACAGAGAAAGAGAGATGATATACCGTAGAACAGAGAGAGCGAGAGAGCTCCATGTGTAGAACAGAGAGAATGACGTTTGTACATATGCATATAGTTATTTTGGAAATATTTCTTGTCCTTTAATGTTCAATACGAATTTTGTAACACAGACTTTAGCAATAAAAATGTACTTATTAAGCACCTTGAATTGAGCTGAACAGAGTTGGGCTCTTTGTTTCGTGTAGAACAAAGAAAGAGAGATCCTTTTGTAGAACACACACACACACACACACAGAGAGAGAGAACCTTTTGTAGGACATAGATAGAAAGATATCATTTTGTAGAACATATATAGAGAGGAGCCGATCCTCTTGTAGAGCAGAGAGAGAGAGAGAGAGAGAGTTTCTATGCACGCTATAGTAGGTGCTCTTCCACACGAGTGCCACGTGCGTGGAGAGAGGTTTGCAAACACATGCAGTAAACCAATCAGGCATCTGGTCGGGCGCTGATTGGTTGCATCGTTGTCCAATCGGTGCTCTTGCTCTCTGAGAACAGCCAATAGCCGCTCGGCGTGAATCCCAGAGCCGCGGCGCACGTGTTGAGACTCACATGTTCTCCCTCGCTGGACAGAGAAGAGCTCGGGGAAAGAAGAAAAGGAAGGAAGCGAAGAAAGAGACGGACAACTCGAATCGGTGTCGAAGCAAAAGAACCGACTGCATTTCAAATCGAAAGGCAAACTTTGTGACCGAGAAGGAGATTGTAAACAGGAGGACGAAGTTTTGTTCTGTCAGAAGGTGGTTGTTGTCCCAGCGTACGAAGCCACAACAAGGTGAGAAAATGTTTAGCAACGTAATGCATCCATGTAGAAATCAAAGCCACATCGACAATGCCGGTTAATCTTCTATCTCTTGTCAGCCACATGGGCATGTTAGTCTTTAGATTTTATCTTTTTGTACCCTTTAACGCCACCATAGTGGCCCACCACGCAAGACCACCAGGACAAACACACGTCGAGCAAAATATCGGTTTACACGTTTAATGTGCTACTAAAACCAACGTTTTCTGTTATTTTCTTGCTTATTTCTATATCCTTACTCAGTCTTGAACCTTACTGGTTGGTTTCTTGTTGAGTTCCCGTAAGTATTTTGAGAAACAGTGCTGAAAGCAGACTTCAACACAAACAAGACAATGTTTTGTGTTCTTTCCCTGCTTATTTCTCTATCCTTGTTCAAGAAGAAGCCTTCTTCGTTTGTTTCTTGTTGAGTTTCTGCAAATATTTTGAGAAACTAGCACTGAAGCAGACCTCAGCACAAACACCCCAAGCCACACCCACACCCTATGGGCCAGATAGGGCCATGTTTACTTTAGGCTAGTCTATAGAAACGTGCATAGCTGTATATTTGTCCTTTTAAAAAAACAATTTCTGATATGTTTGACCTTAGAAGCTGTGGCCTAGTGGTTAGGGAGTTGCCCCTCATCAGGAGCCTGTGGGTTTGAATCCCACTCTGCTGGCACCACTGAGACACCCTTGAGCAAGATACTGTCCCCACAAACTGCTCCCTGGTTGCTGTGTTTCTGGCTGCCTGCTGCTTCACATGGTGAATGGGTTAAAGGCAGAGAAGACTTTCCCACTGTTTACCCTGTGTGCTGTGATGTGTTCACGTATGACAAATGGACATGTTACAGCATTCACAGGGAAAAACTTGTGTTTTCACCATTGAGTGACCGCAGTTTTCCACTTTTGTAGGTGAAAGGTGATAGAAAGGTGGTAGATTTATTACCCCTCAGAAATCTATTAATGTAAGAATGTCTAATCGGAAGCAAATAACATACATCACAGTTAACCACTTTTTCAGCCACCTGTACCAGTGAAATCAAAAGTCAATGCTTAGACAGCAATAGTGGAACACAGGGTTTAACCTAACAGGACCTTTCATTTACATTACTTTGACAGTAAAACAAAATAGTGGACTTTCACACATGATCTGTTCCAGAATAGTTTTTTTTTAATGCAAAACTTATTGCTGAATATTGATGCAGATGTTGGATTCTAAGAAGTTTTGACAGCTTCGACAGTAGATTTATTACCTCTCATGTGGCCCCAGTTTCTCGTCCATTGTCTGGTTAGTGATAAGGCCTATACGGTATGTACTGGTCTTTGTGAACGGTTTGAAACATGAGATCGTAAACTTTTCTCTGTGTGTCTGAACGGGACCCTGTGGCGAGGTTCAGGTTGGGTTTTCTTCCTCTGGTTTCTTTGAGCTCCCTTTGTTCTACACCACACATTTCACTTTCTCCTGCCATTGCATGTTTATTCCTATCTGGCAAAGTGATGAAACACTTTCCTGAAGTTCCTCCTCCATGTCACACTCATGTTAGTTATTTCAGCCCTTACTCTCCTGTTTGAACTGCTACGCTTTGGTCAACCTCTCACTAACCCCGCCTTGCGCCTTTTTGATTTGTGTTATCATGTCTTCAGTGATGCAGTCGCTGGGTTCCTCTGAGTGGCCGTCCCAAGCCTCACTCTCCTCCAACACGCACTTGGTGTTCAGTGAGAGCGATCAGACAGAAGACGACTCGTCTGAGGCCTCTTCAGAGGGAGATGTCGAGGCTGGTCTGGGCAAGCCCTGCACCAGGGACCTCCCACAGAGTCCACATTCAGTCTGTGGAGATCAGCAGGAGTCCATTGCAGAGTGTGACCGAATGGGGAACTGCCACAAAACTCCAGCATATGCTGAACTGACCTCAGTGTCAGCTTCTAGACATCCAACAGAAGGGGATCTGGCTTTTTCTCGCAAAGTGAGTCATAAAAACTGACCTTCCCATTAGAGCTGACTGATCAAATTTAATATAACAGTACATTTAAGCATATTAAGGTGTAAAAGAATATCTGACTTGGCTGCTATTTTAAGAGCTCATATCATAAAATCCAGAATTGTATTCATTTTTATATATATGTAATCAGATGTTGTACATAAATGCTGTTAAAATTAGCTTCCCAGCCCATACAGTTCATATACAGAAAGAGAAGTCTGTTTTGAAATAGCTTCATTTGCAAATATCAGCCTGTTCAGCCTACAGTAGTTAAGTCCTGCCAACAACAACAACAACTTTTTTACGGTACTGGACAGTCTATTGGAACACGCGTATCAATATTCAAAGCAGAAAAACAGACTGTCAGAAATTAAGAGATTCATGGAAATAGACCATTTTTGGTACACAAACCCGCAGAGACATTGTAAGCAGACCTCAGGGTGAAAAATAAAACGAAACGAAAAATGTTTGACGGAGCCATTTAAAACGACCCCAATCTTTCATAAATGAGAGGCCACTTTTCCCCAGAAAGCTACTGTTTACTAATGTAGTAATCATTATAAAACAGTCAATGCTTGGACATCAATGTTGCATTTAACCTAACAGGACCTTTTGTTTACATTGCTTTGACAGTGTAACAAAATAGTGGATTTTTATACAGAGGTTTAAGAGGATTTGACAGCTCTCCCAACAAGTAGCTTGTCATGCAAGTTATGCCTCTCTCTTTCATTTAGTGTGAGGAGCTGCATGGTTATTTGAGGCCACTTTTGGAGCTGCTAAATGGATTGAAAACAGGGAGATTTGACAGAGGTAAGTGTCTGGGCACATGAAGGAATCTGTAGATATTACTATGTTTTGTCATCCTCAATATTGGTGTCTTCCATTCTTGGTCCCGGAGGTCCTCTGTCCTCACCGTCTTGTTTGTTAGTTGGAGCGGATGTATTAGGAGCATGGAAAACACTAAAATGGGCCAGAGATAGGGAGACTGTGCTCTAGTGTACCAAACTGAACTTATCCAGCCATGTCTTTATGGAGTGTGCACTAGGACACAGTCATGCTGGAATAGAAACGAATCTCCCCCAAACTATGAGCACAAAGTTGGGAGCATGGCGTTGTCCAAAATGTTTTGGTGTGCTGGAGCATTATGACTGGTCTTCACTAGAAGTATGAGGTCAAGCCCAAACCCAGAAAACCAGCTGTGTCCCAATACTTTTTTCCACATAGTATATGTTCTAAATCTGACACACCTCACTCAGTGAATATTGCAAGGACTATTGCAGACAATAATTAGATGGAGCAGGTGGGGCTCAGTAGATCATGTTTGGTTACAAGTGCCAGTTTCCCAACCCTGATTCTGGAGGCCCCAAGCTCCAGGGCAGGAGCGCTCCAGGACCAACACATGGGCCAATCCTGGTGGGTCCTGGAGTCTGTAGTGTTAAATTCATATCTGACTCATCCGTTGATTAGTAAGTGTCACTGCAGTGATGTGGACTGGAAAGACATGTCTGCTCCAGAACATATAGCCTATTAAAGGAGCGATCTTGTTTAATGACGTATCTTTCATCGACAGGTCTAAGCACATTCCAGCAAAGTGTTGCCGTGGACAGGTTGCAAAGGATTGTTGGGATTCTGCAAAAACCTCATATGGGGTATGTTGTCCTGTATCAGTGTTTAAGCACTGTTTATGATTCTACTTTATTGTAGTGTGGAATAATTACACATGTTTCAGCTCTAATATGACATGTTTTTAGACGAGGCATCATCAGGGAGGGACTGTTTTTAAGTTTTAAATCACCAACCATCAAAGAAACTGTAATGGTGTTTGAAAAACCATGCTTAATATGACCTGAAACGTTTTCAGGTTGACTTTGAATGACACATTTCAGACATGGTTTCTTTGAATGATTATGGAAACCTTCACATCTCTTCTCCCCCCACAGAGAGAAGTATCTGCGCACGCTTCTGCAGGTGGAGATGATGTTAAAGGTGTGGTTTCCCCACATAACTCCATACAACACTAATTCTTCCTCACTCTCCCAGAACTCCCCTGCCAGCCCTCCACCACGCTGGCATCAGAACCGACTGCCTGTGAAGGTAACAATCATTTGCACAGAGAAGATGTTCATAATGACCATTTAGTGCAGGTTACAAACAGACAGGTAGTAACTATTCTACTCAGTGTCTTCGGATTTGTACTGTAATACTGTAACTTTAATGTTGCATATTATAATGTACTTTTTCAGTTCAGTTTTTTCCTAAAAACCCACATGAGAGAACATGGAACATAGCAGGTTAAAATCGGACATACAGACAGTCGTCATTAGAGTGACATAGGGCAGCTGTCGGCCTAGTGTGTAGAGAATTTGCCCTGCAATCAGAGGGGAATAGGTTAAAATGCAGAAAAAGAATTTCACTGTTCACACTGTGTGCTGTTCTGTGATGTGTTCACCCATGACTATAATTTTCTACTTTACTTTATAACCATCCTTTTTAGTGGTGCAACGGATCGCTGTTGATCTGTGATCCGAACCGATCCCTCTCCACGGTTCGGCATGCACGTGATCCGAAGAATGTTGCGTGTACTCGGTCTGTCAAGCGATAGTGATGGCCAGCAGGAGCGGAGAGGGGAAGCGGGGTGGGACGCGCGCTCCGGAAAAGTCACGTACCAGAGAGAGATACAGAGAAAGATACAGTGAGAGATACAGTGAGAGATACAGAGAAAGATACAGTGAGAGATACAGTGAGAGATACAGAGAAAGATACAGAGAGAGATACAGTGAGAGATAC
>JBBPDH010197568.1:0-14011 GCA_037974565.1 Clupeocharax schoutedeni
CCCGTTTCCCTGCCTGGTCCTTCCCCAGAGGCAGTTCGCAGTCCTGGGTGTTTCCACCTCCCCTGGACTGCGACAGGATCAATAAATAGGGGAAGCTTCTCAGAGCATGCCACCAACATGGCAATGGATAGTTTTCTTTAAGGTATCAAATAAAATGAGAATGTTAATTCGTGTCCTTGCTGACTGCTTGAAGAAAATGTTCCATAACATCTTCCATAAGAAAATGCAGCTTTCATTATATTTAAATAACAACACAAATTTGATGCTGTTTGAACTTACTAATTTCATTTTTACAGTTGTTATTTATACCTGCCTCTTATTATACATTAGTTTGTCATCTAAAGACCTGTTTTTAATTTTATTCAATACAGGCTGATAGTTACTCCATTACGATGTGGAAGCATGACGTTCACAGATTTAAAAGGGTAGGTCTTCCACACGTCTGAGCACAACTTTCGAATGTATGACTACACTTGCCTCTGATGTGGGCCACTCCTCTTTTTTTCTGCATTTCAGAGTATGTGGTTTGAAGATTCAGACTATCTGGAGGTAGGTCCTTTTCACAGCAGACTGCTCCTCAATTCATTTGTCATCGTTGACTGAAAGCTTTGCGGTCCTTGGAATCTCCTCTGTATGTCTTGTTGACATACTTTCTTTCGCTGCACTTCTTCAGCATTTCCAGGGATGAACTGTTAACAGTGCCTATGGATGAACTCATGATTACCATCCTCGGATCTTGGAAGGCTGTCTGTGGCTTATATTTACCTTTACATTTCCCTTAGGAAATTAATTTTCTTGGAGAGAATTAGATGTCTGTGTGTCTTTCAGTCTGGGTCTTCCCTGCTTTCTGCCTTGTCTATGGCTCATTTTCTGAAGGAGGCCTTCCAACGACTTTCAATCAGTCAATGAGACTCAATCAGTCTCAGCTTGCATATTTTTATGCACTGCTGCTGTATCATGTAACTTATTATGTAATCTACGCCATAACAGATTATGTCTGGTTACTTGTAGGCTGCAATATAAAGTACCCAGAGGTGGGCATCTTAACCTCATGCTCAGGTTGTAGTTTAGTTTCCATGACCTAATGACTCGAGTAACGTAAAGGTGACTTTCCATTAACATCTTGAGTAGAAATTCAAAAGTTCTGTCAAAAAGATACTGCTTGTACTTAATCTTGACACAATGCACAGTAGTTAGTCCTACGCTTTCATTGCTCTAATGGATCAGTTTATAATTTTGTAGATTATTTTACCTGCACCAAAGTGTGTGTTGTATGTTGTGTTGTCATATGCTGGGGTGCTGGAATAAGAATTTTCTTAGTTTATGAAGACAATAAATCACATAGTTCTCACCTTCAACAGTTTGACTGTGTCATTATGGTGAAGGACCCAAGCAAGTTAACCGGCATGTGGAAGGTTGAAGACTGCACTGAAAAGCGAGGCTTTGTCTGTAAGAGAAATCTTGGTGAGTGGAAAGAGTCGTGCAACTGATCACCAAGCCTTTTTAATGACTGAAGCCACGACTAACATGACCAATTTTTTATCCATTCTGCTTCTACCACTGTGTGTTTGATCTACCTCAGACTCTCAGATACAACCTCTACAGACAACCCTTTCACCAAAGGCGTATTTTGCATTGGGAAATAATTCCTACAAGATGCAGATGGAAAAGATGAGCTGGGACGAGGCCAGGAGGCAGTGTAAGGCGGACGATGCTGACTTAGCCAGTGTCCTGGATTCCATCACCCAGGCTCTGACCACACTGAGGTTTGGCAGATTTAAAGAACCAGTGTGGATTGGCCTCAACAGCAACCTGGTATGCATTGTGATCACGTTATGAAGTGAACTGTTGAAAAGAGAGGCTTAAATCTGATTACACACATATATATTACAGTATATGCAGACATGCACATGCACACACATGAGGCTACATACACATCCTAAATGAGTATGTACTGTATGTTGAGCTGTGCGGCCGTTTGTAGACAGGTGGACGCTATCGCTGGATCGACAACTGGCTGCTGAGCTACAGCAAATGGGGAACAGGGGAGCCGAAGAAAAACCTAGCCTGTGTGTACATCGACACAGACGGAACCTGGAAAACAGCAGAATGTAGCAACACCTACTACTCTCTCTGCAAGCGCTCTCAAGGTAGCTCTGAGTACTCACTGCTCTTGCATCACACATGCTTTAGATGGGAGCCCTGATGATTACTGCAGTTTTGGGCCCTTTCTCTACCACTAGCTAATGACTATCTGGTGAAACTCAGTTGTAAACAATGTTAGGGCTATGATCAGATTTTCGGTTTAGGTTAGTGTTGATGACCTTATAAAAAATGAAGCCTTCTAGGACAGCTTTGTCAGTCTCATGACTTCTTTTTAAATAATCATTTTCAATGTTTATAATGATAGAAAACTGCTTCCAATCTTGCAGTCTTGATTTATGTGTACCAAAAAGAGCTTCTTTGATTCTGTCTATCATCTGTAGATGTTGCCCCCACTGAACCCCCTCAGCTCCCAGGAAACTGCCCTGAACCAAAGAGGCACAAGACCTGGATCCCCTTCCGAGGACACTGTTATGCCTTCATGGTTTCCAAGCGTGAGAACTGGGCCCATTCTACAGTGGAGTGCATGAGAATGGGTGGGTAAATCGAGTCACGTCATAGAGTTCTGTGCATGTGCTGGCAATTGGAAAAGATTAAGGAGAACCAAGCTAAGAAGTGATTTATTAATAAATTAGTTTTATTTTAAATCCCAGTGTGTTACGCTATGATTCTCCATCATGATAGGATAGCCAGTGTAAGTAATACATCTCAATGCGTTTCATGTGCTGTCTAGACTAATCATTTTTTGACAAAATTAGTTTTGAGGGAAATGCTTGAAATATGCAGTAAATATGTTGGTAATTTGATTTTAAAAATGTAGAACTCGTATTATATATTATTATTTCATATTTTTCAATATTGTTTATTGCAGAAACGCTAACATACTAATGGCTATTCACATTAGTTAGTCATAAAATTTTATCTAAGTTTTATCTAAGTTTGAAAAATGTTTTAAACTTTTTGATTATATGTGTTTTTAATGTCAATTTTATTGTATTCCATTTTATTGTATTCCATTCTATGTAAAGAATATTTGACTACATTTAAAGATGCTCTACAAATAAAATGTATTATTATTATTATTATTATTATTATTATTATTATTATTATTATTATTATTATCATGAGACATTTTTTTTGAAAATATATATAGATGTATATGTTTTAGAAATGTAGATACATGTATGACAAAATCAGACATGTCCTGACAATCCTTGGCAATGCATTGTTCACTCATTTTACATAAGACGTCAACTTCCACCAACTTCTGTGTGATAATGTATTTTAGTAAGTCTCTCAGACTTAGGCTTATACTCTGCTATGTATGGATTCTTCAAAAATCATATCCCTGCCTGGACTTACAGGTGCATCACTGCTGAGCGTGGATGATGCGCTGGAAGCCGAATTCATCCAGAAGAATCTTGAAATCCTTCAAGATGATTCTAAATCTTTCTGGATTGGCTTGCACCGCAGCCACGAAGGTATAAAACCTTAGCAAATTTAACCTCGCCTCTTTTACTGAATATTTTTAATATCTTCATGAGACCTGGAAATTCATTTTTGTACTAGACACTTAATTATTGTGTAAATCTCTTATACTACACAAGCCACTTCGCTAAATCATGTTGTGTCTTAGAGAGGACAAGTGAAGCTTTCAAATGATGTCACATGTGTGGGGGTGTGACCTTGCCAACACCCCCTTTCCTGTTTTTTTCAAAAAGGCTGCCATCAACCGAAGCACATTATATGGAAGAAAGAAAGTTAAGCATGATAATTCCATTTAAAATGTTTAATTTCTCAAAATCAACATCTAATAAGTAATTTGTCTTCAGAACTAAATTTGCACTTTTTTGATCATTATTGACAATGAGTGTCTTGTGATTCGAATGTGACCACAATTGTGCAGAATGCTTGAACAATCAGGGACTAGTTTGCGAAAGTTGGTTTGGCATATTATGCAATTTTTATCAGTGGTAAAATAAGTGGCCATGATCTCATTTGATTGGACTGATGCCAAAGGACTGATACGCAACAATAATTTTGAAAATCGGGCCTACGGTTCAAAGGCTCAAGCAAAAGTGCTTGTTATAGTGCTACCTATTGGAGCAATGGCGTGGCTATTGATGACTGAGTAGCAGTTGGAATGCCGCATGTACCGGCCAACTTGCAAGGTTGTGCACCTCATGGTTTTTGCTCCCCAACGTGTTTTGAGGCAGAAAAATAATAATAATGCTGGGATCCACCACACTGTGTGCTTGGACCACCAGAATTAAATGATTGACATTCCACATCCTTTCAGGTGCATAATGCCTGGGTGCAAATGCAAAATATATGTGAGACGTGTGAAGAGTCAAATGTTCCTCTGTATCTCCAAAAAAATCACAGTGCATCCTCAGTTATCATAAATGAATGGACCTTTGAAAAATAGACAGCCCAATATAATTAGTTATTGTGCACATGTAAAATTTAAACCCTGTATATAAAACTTACCACCGCAACACTTGATTTAGATGAAAAAAATCAAAATACTTTTTCCCCCTGGGTCTCGGGAGGATATGAGAGAAATATCAATATCCAAAATGGTATATGAGTATGTGTTCATCTCGTAGGTGACTGGATGTGGATTGATAATATGGTGGTGGACTACACTAACTGGACACCTCGATCTCCCACTACATACGGTGACTGTGTGGAGATCAGATCAGACACTGGCTTGTGGTTCAACACCCACTGCAGTGGCTACAGACCCTTCATCTGCAAAACAGATAAAGGTCAGTCACACACACTACAGACACACGCAAAAGCAGAATCTACAACAGAGCTGAACTCTTTAAGCTCTTTATGAATAGATAGCTTTGGTCTTTGGTCTTACATTAGGTGTTTTTTTCATTTGTTTTCTCAGTTATACCTCCAACTGAGAAGCAGCCAGGTAAGTACACCGAGTCACTCCTATCACTGTTCTTAACACAGTTAAAAAAATACCTAGTATATTGTCTAATAAAAGGTGCAAATAAGTATACTGTACTACAAGATACTTCATAAGTATGGGGCCTAGCAGGTGGAAATGGTTCAATAAAGTTATAGTAAAATAAAGAAAAAGCTGAAATGATTTAACCCTGCAGAAAGGTTTACAGTTCTTTCTTGTAAACACCTTATTGACTTTGTTTTTTCAGCGCCCCATGTGGACGAAGCCCCTCACGGCAGTGCTGGCATCGCTGTAGCAGTTGTCCTGGTGATTCTTGGGGTGGCAGGGCTGGCAACCTTCCTGTTCTATAAAAGGCCAACCATCCCGGTGACTGGAGAGTGTACATTTGACAACACTCTCTACTTTAACAATCCGGCTCGATCTAGTAACTCTGTTGACACCAAGGGACTTGTTGCCAACATCGAACAAAACGAGCGCGCATAACACTTCCCCAACACACACACACACACACAGGGCAAAACTGAGTGAACAAGGGGGACACATTCACTGTATTAAACACAAGCAGAAGTCAGTCTGCACAAAGTAAAAATAAATAAATAAATAAAAAAAACACCACTGTAAAATCTGACACCATGAATCTGAAAAGAAACATAAAACACAGCATAAAACACAGTTTTCACGCATTGTATAGCGCTGTATGCTCATCTTGTTTTATCTTTATTTCTGTTATACATGTCAACATTTTATATTGTAAATAAAAGAAGGAATGTGTAAACAGTCTGGGTTTATTCATTTTTATGCCTTGATTTTTTTTAAACTATATATGCCGATTCCATTTCAGTAGTTATAGAATTAGAAGTCTTAAAACAGTAGCAAGGATTTGTTACAAAGATGTTTTGATGGTTAATCTTCACTGAAAACACAACATTGTACTGCAGACTTTTTCTGCAGCAGATCTGACTCTCTCTCTCTGGTACCGCCCACTTGATCCCTGCACACTCATTGCTAAAATGAGGCTGATATTGCCATAGTACCCAGTGACCTATGAGGCTGAGCCAGTGGCTACTAATCCTCTGAAAGTGGCACAAGCATATTTGCTCATAAGAGGGTTTTTCACTCGTGCTCTGGAATTCCCTCCTTATTTTTCTGCCTCTAAACCTTGAGGGAAGGGAGACATCCCCTTCTTTAGCTGGGAGGGAAAAAGAGGTAAGGTAGGTCACTTCATAAAGTTTTGAGTGGCTTTAGAAAGTGTTTAGTGTTTGTTGTTTCTGTTACTTGCTTAACTTGGGACCTGTATAATTCTGCACATTTGTAGTTGGTTGTAAATTATAAAAGCACGACAGGACTGATAGTTCAGTGTTCAGTAGTTCAAAAGTTTGGGGAACTTTTTGGAGAGCATTTGCTTTTTGTTTTGATGTGGACAGGTTGTTGACTGCATTAGTCGGAGTCCTGGGGTGGATGTGTGTGTGCTTTGAGACTGTTCCAGTCAGCTATTGAGGAGTGATTAAGACTCTGTGTGCTCTGTGTGAGAGGGAGTGAGTTAACCCATTAAACCCATTCAACACATTCAACCGAAGGTTAATGGCCTAGTTATTAATGTTAATCAGATCACAATGTAGTAACTACTATAACCTATCCAGCGACTGCTGTGAAACAAGGGTGTGTGCTCAGCAGGTATGAGAGAGAGGAGATGAAGCATACACACATGTTCAGTTCCCTCTGGTGTTAAGGTTGAGTGCCTCTAACACGAACATTTAATAGTGTCTCACACACTCACATTGCTCACATACTCAAAACACATTACTCACATTCTTCATACTCAACATATAACGCACTATTCTGTAACTTCAGTTCTTCATTGCTCTTCTTTTCTCCTTCTTGTCTTTCTCTCTATATTTGATATCACCTTTTTCTTAATTTCTCCTTCTCGATTGATATGGCTTGGTACAGAATGGAAGTCAGTGTAAAAGTTGTGTGTGTGTGTGTGTGTGTATAGCTCATTAGTGTTAGAGGGGCCTCTCTGTCCTCCTGCTGTTCCTAAGAAAAGCCCTTTAATTACAAAAGAAACGTTCTTTCTCTCTCTCTCTCTCTCTCTCTCTCTTTGTTGCTTGTTCACTCTTCTCTCTCTCTCTCTCTCTCTTTAGTGCTAGAGTTTCTCCCTGCCTCTCTCTCGACGCTGCACTGATCTCTTTAGCCCACTTTCTGTGTATAACTTCACATTTCTCTCTTTATTCTCACTTTATTCTGTGTCCTGTGCAGGTCAGTGTTCGCGTGTGGGAAAAGTGTGTGTGTGTGTGTGTGTGTGTGTGTGTATATGTGTCTTTGCTACAATGCGTGGGCTGTGCAGGCCGTGGCCTCTGCTGGGCCTTCTCTGTGCTCTCAGTAGCTGGTCACCATTGGTAACGGCAGGTCAGGGGGCCTTGCGACGGGCAGATGTGGGTTCACTGGTCAGAGAGCTCTTTCTGATGGTCCAATGTCCTGAACGGATCGGAGGAACCCTGCAGCTCTGTGAGAAGGTAAGAAACAAGAAGCTGACCAAAGAAGTACAATAATAATAACGAATCACAGGTGTACATACAAAAAGATAATGTTCAGTAAAAATCCATTTTAGTCCCTTTGCTCTAAGATATGGGCCTCAAATACCGGAAGCTAAAGAACGGCAATTAGCCTTGCCCACTATGTGAAGTGATCATATTTTGTCGTGAACACAACACAGCACACAGTGTGACCAGTACAAAGTTTTTTCTCCGCTTTTTGCGAGGGGTTAAGTTCCAAGAGCACCCGTGTATAGTTAAAAACAGCGTTGTTGTTTTGGATCAAAAAAGCCAAAACCGCCTAGTTTTATAGTGTAAACCCTAAACATGCCCCCATATATGCTCCCAAAAGACTTTAATTTCATTTTAATCTGTAATTATTGCACAGGCTTTTTCTTTGGTATAAACAGATAAATACAGTAATAAATTGGTGTGATTTTTAGTAATGGAAATACAATAAAATGTAAGGATAATCACCCATAATTTTTGTAGTTCAATAATTTACTGTTCATTAGCAGCGCATATTATTCAGGGTACTTGAGGATGAGTATTGTAGAGACCCGCCGGTTAAAGCAGACATTGGACGGCTGTCCAACGCATGCTGGCCGCTGGGCTGTCTTTCTCGGCCACGACACTGACCTGCAGCTGATGAAGAAAGTCCAGTCCAGCATATTTAACCATCCCAAAAGCGTTTTCTTTGTGTCCTCATGACATTTATACAGTTATATTTTATATGGAAATGTAACTGAATTTACATTCATATTTATGTTACAAAATTAGTAAATTAAATTTTTCTTAATAATTTAGCACTAAAATGCATGAAGAATTATATAATGCCACGAAAAGAAATCTGGATGATGTCTGCAGTTTCTACGAATTTGCTGGAGTTTTCGCCAACAATTATTAGTCCGGTTCTAAGAAAAAATTACTGAATCTAAATCCAAAACATTTTGGGTTTCCTTTGGGTTTCCTTTTAAACATTACCCTTAACGAAAATGTAAACGTAAGCCCCTATCCTATGTCCCACAATTAATTAATGCCAGCATGGGTTTTTTTTTGGTAAGTGCTGCCATATTCTTTGGTATTAATCAGGGTAAATAACAGAATATATTCTGTTTAATAATTTACAATTTTTTTGAGTAATACAGTAAATTGTACAGGTAATCACAAGTTATTTTTACAGTTCAATAATTCACTGTTTGTCGGGCAGCAACCCACCAGTTAAAGCAGACATAGTACAGTGACTGAGCTCAACAGTCTCTTTTTATTAAAGTATTCTTTTCTGTAACAGTTAACACTCACTTGCTCATCAGCAACACCCACACATCATGCATGCTCCTACACATGCCCGTCTCATCCCCCTACCCCATTCAACCCCAATCTCAACCCTAATAATAGAAGTACAATAACAATTCAACTTTTCAACAATAACAATTCAACTTTTCAACTATTCAACAAATAACCTAAATAAATAAATATCATATGATGGGTCTTTTCTGGTGGGGTTTTGGGCTGGCTTTTCTTGGTGTGCTTGAGGAACATCGTGATGGGCGTTTGGGCAGCATCTTAGAGCTTTTAGATGAATAAAATGAAAACACGACAACAGAAAGGCTGCAGCCAATAACTTAAGATTCAAGATTCTGTATTCGTCACAGTGAAATGTATCCTGAACCGTTCCTTTTTACTGTGTAAATATTATAAACAATAAGTAGCTTAATATTAAAAATATGGAATTATCTGAAACACACTAAAGTGGAAATGCAAAACAATAGATAAAAAAGAGCTAAAAAAGATTAGTAATTAATAATTGTTTCTTAATTCTTTATTTTTATGTTTATGGGATTGAGCAGATGCTCTTATCCAGAGTGACATGCATCAGTTCTTCATTCGTGTAAAGCTAAACTTTTAACCAACTTTTAACCAAGTATTAGGTCTAAAAGTGTGGACATAATGTTTAAAAAGTTCAGTCCGTACACTACGCTCACACATTTCTCCATACCCTACAACTGCATTTTGCATCTCTTTCTGATCTATTCTTAGTTGTAACAATTTTATTGAGTTTCAAATAGTTAAGTTTTTAGCATCTGGAAATGTTATTTATCTTGCAGAGTAACCCAACACTGTTCACACTCTTCAACTGGCATTTAATGAAATGTATATGAAATAATATAATTATTTAATCTAAACAAAGGAAGCTCAACAATCAGTTAATACATTGTATGATTCCTTTGTATAGTGCACACATTTCTGTAGTGTTATTATTATACAGCCTGTACAATCTGCCTGGTGACAAGCTGAAGACCAGCAAGCTTGTGATGCTTCTATCGTCCTTTGGCCTGTCCCTCTGTTACTCTCCTCCAACCCAAAAAAGCAGGCAACACTCTTGACTTATTATCGACCAGGTCTCTTCCTATGTTCAATATATTGTCCAGTCCTTTACATGTCTCTGACCATCATCTTCTGTCTTTCTAATTCACTCTCTTGGCCTCTCCACTAACCCCTGTCCATCCTCTGTTGAATCGGTGATCAATGACCATCTCTCATCTTTCCACAGCTCAATTAATCTACTCTGCCCCTTGTCTTCCAGACCGAAGCGTGTCTCTTTCCCAGCTCCATGGCTGTCTGAGGTCCTGAGATGTAACAGAAGGGAGCTAAGATCAGCTGAAAGAAGATGAGAGAAAACACTTCATGACTGTGATCTTATCACTTATCACTCTCTCTTATCCAAATTTGCCACTGATTTAACTTCTGCAAAGACTTACTTCTACAGGATGAAGTTTAAAGAATCTGTATCCAATTCTTGAAAGCTGTTTATCACAATTTTGTTCCTTTTTAAGTCTCTATCTCTCCCTGTTCTTTCAGCTCTCTCACCTGAAGACTTTGCTGTGTTCATTGTGAAGATTGAGGACATTAGCAGTACCTTCCCACCAATCGTCAAGCAGAGACAGGCCAATGCTATTCAGTTTCATGGCTTCTCACCTCTTTCTCTTGAGGATGTGGCATTGCTTCTGATGTACAGCAAACCAACCACATCTCCGTTTGAACCTGTCCTGTTCAGTACGCTACAAATGATGTCTTCAGAACTTTTCCCGCATATCGTTTATATCATCAATGGCTTCCTAACAACTGGCCATGTCCCATTTGCTTTCAAGTCTGTGGTGGTCACACCGATTCGGAAGAAACCCACGCTGAACTTCTCAGATATCAACAACTACAAACCTGTATCTCTTCTCTCCTGGAACGGGCTGCTTATAACTAACTTAACAATTTTGTTTCTCAAAACAGGCTTCAGGCTCCTCACCAGTCTGGGTTCAAGGCTGTGCACTCTACTGATACGGCACCCCTAGCTGTCTCTGAAGAGCTTCATGCAGCTAGATCAGCCAACCTGTCTTCTGCTTTGATTCTTCTTGAGCTTTCTGCAGCCTTCAACATGGTTAATCATCAGATCCTCTTCGCTACTCTATCCAGCCTTGGGATATCGGGCACAGCCTAGCAATGGTTTGAATCCTACCTTGATGACAGTCTGCCCTGCGAAGACTATCCACTGGTGTACCTCAGGGCTTGGTCCTTGGACCACTTCTCTTTTCTCTACATAGGGGTTCTCTTGGGGATATAATAGCCTCACACAGATTTTCCTACCACTTTTATGCAGACGTTATCATCCCCTCAAAGAAGGTAAGAAATCTTGGTGTCATATTGGACAACGAACTTTCCATTCTGTCGCATGTTGACCACCTCTCCAGGACATGCAAATACTTTCTGTACAAAATCAGAAGAATCCGACCCTTTCTAACCACAGAATCCACACAGTTACTCGTCCAGTCTCTGGTCATCTCTAAGCTGGACTACTGCAACTCTCTTCTGGCTGGACTGCCAATGAAGGTAATGAGATCACTTCAGCTGATTCAGAATGCAGCTGCGAGTTAAGTCTTCAATCATCCAAAATTCTCACACACTACGCCTTTACTGTCTCGCTGTGGTCGCTCACATTAAGTTAACCGAAACAATAAGAAACAAGACTTAGAAACAAATCAGCTAAACAAAGAAATCAAAAGCAAACAAGGAACTTGCTAAATTAAAATTAAATTAGTAAGATATCTTGAATTTGTTCTTACTATTACATCTAAACCAATTTATTTATTTTGTGTATTTATATTTATATAAATTATAGGTTTTTATAAACATAGGTTTATCTTATGCATACATTTAGTAAGCCTGAATAGTACATTATCTAACACAAAGAACATTTCTAAACAATCACTATCATGGTTATTCTGCAGGATAAATGATAATTTGAAGCTCCATAAAAAAACACTGTTCGATGTAACATATACTTACAATACTGACAAAGAGACAGCCTTTGGAATGCGGGTGGAAACTGAATAGGTTCAGTAGGTTAAAACCCAGCTAATAGGAATTCTTTGTGCTAATAAAGTGCTGTGTTTGTGACATATGATTACTAACCGTAATAATTTATGTGCTTTTATCTGCACTTAGAAAAGACAAGAAAACCAACCCAATGACTTACGGCAAGGAGTGATTAAAGCCAATGGGCTAAAACAGAGATGAGGTTAAAAATGCCATTGTTTTTACCCGTGCTTCTCCCCCCCTTCAAAATAGTGCCTGCCCGAAGACCGATTACTGTCAGTACTGGAGGATGATGGGAAGGATTACATCAGTGAAATGGATTACCTTAAGATTTCCACCGTGCTCCTCTACTACATCGTCAACATGAAACACCTCTGCTCCTCCAATGTTTCATCCTCATCACTCTCCTCCCCCTCTTTCTCCCTCTCATACACATCTCCGGATTACTTATACTGTCTTCGGGGTCTGACCACGCTCCACTCCCCAGAGGATGGAGGTTTCCTCTCAGCTAATGAAACAGAAACCATCTTGCTAGTCATCAACCAGAATTACCAGCCACAAGTTTCCAAAAACACCCAGGTCCTTGACATTTAACTTTACATCAATGCATTTGCTGATATGAGTATTTTGAGACTCTTTTGTTTTTGTTACTTAATATACCTCCAATAAATATCAACTTACAAATGTGAACAAAAACGTATTCATAAGCATAAACAAAACATTTGTCCATAAAATAAATTACAATTACAGCTTCTAGGCATCTACAATTAAAAAAAATTAATATTTTTTAGCATTGCAGATAAATTAATGACTCCTGGCTTCTCTCTTACCTTCCTTATCATTAGTCTGAGGGAAGGGATGATTTGTTATGGTTCCATGAGCTTTCTATGAACCACTTGCATATTACCGAATCTGTTGTCCAGACAAGGTTTATAAAAAAATATGTTAGAATTCTGTAACTTCAATTCAGTGTCAATAATGTTGAAAACCTGAGGGAGTGTCTTTAATATGTTTCCCAACCAGTGGCACTGTCTGTTATAATGATGCCAGATGCAATCTGCACACAAACATCTTGATGTTTGTCTTACAGTATTAATATGCAGCATTTGTGTTTAATCTTTACTTATGTATAGCATGTTATAACCATAAATAAGGCCCATGAATATTTTTCCCTATACATATTGGGTCAAAACATATCTTTATTTATGCTAATTAATACAAACATTTGGGTTCATTTTTTAAATGTAAAGTTAAAACACATTGGAGAGGAGGTATGCACTCTGTGTATATCAAATAACAAAACGAACACTTGTTTCCCTTCACTGTAGCCCAGGATCTATTTATGATTTACCTTGTTGATGAACTGACTTGGCTATTTGCATGATGGCAATACAAACAGATGATGATTTTTATTTTTTAATGCATATTTCAGCCAATTATATTTCAGCCAACTCTATTTTTAAAAGTCTTCATTAAAACCTATGTTTATGATTTTTTGACAAAGTAATGTGGAATCGTTTAATGGCTGTACTTGGTTACTTATTGGTCATCTTAGTCCCTGTTTGACCCATGATAGAATTATTTCTTTGGTGTCATAAATAATCAGTGATTATTCATTGCTAATATTGATGATGACAATCCTAATACATGCTTGTGTGTTATCAGTGCGTTGATGCAGCACACCTGATGCAGGAGGTGGGTGTGATGGACAGCCGGGGTGCGGATTCCTTCTCTGTTCCACGACTGGCTGCAGCCGTCATAACTCACTTACGCCAGGGCCACTGCATGAGTCGAAGAAACCTCCCCTCACCCGCCTTCTTCACTGACTACATCTTCTACTCTCTCAACCGCACCAGCGACCTGCTGATCATGGGTAAACACATTTACATTTACATTTACGGCATTTAGCTGACACACACTTACACAACATCATACATTATTTCAAAACTTTCTAAAGTATGTCATATTTAAGCAATTCCCTCTGGAATCATGGATTCCCTCTGAAATCCCTCTGGGAATCATGGTCCCCCCGCTACTGAAAAAAATCCTAGAGAAAACATTGGAATCGATGTACTTTACA
>JBBPDH010197577.1:3304-15522 GCA_037974565.1 Clupeocharax schoutedeni
TCATTATCTCAGCTCTTCATTTAGTACTCGTTATCTCAGCTCCTCGTTTAGTCCTCATTATCTCAGCTCTTCATTTAGTCCTCATTATCTCAGCTCTTCATTTAGTACTCGTTATCTCAGCTCCACATTTAGTCCTCATTATCTCAGCTCCTACTTTAGTCCTCATTATCCTAGCTCCTAATTTAGTCCTCTGTATCTCAGCTCTTCATTTAGTCCTCATTTTATCAGCTCATCATTTAGTCCTCCTTATCTCGGATCTTCATTTAGTCCTCGTTATATTAGCTCCTAGTTTAGTCCTCGTAATCTCAGCTCCTAATTTGGTCCCCATTATCCTAGCTTCTTGTTTAGTCCTCCTTATCTCAGCTCTTCATTTGCTCCTCGTTATCTCAGCTCTTCATTTGCTCCTCGTTATCTCAGCTCTTCATTTGCTCCTCGTTATCTCAGCTCTTCATTTAGTCCTCGTTATCTCAGCTCTTCATTTAGTCTTCATTTTCTCAGCTCATCAATAAGTCCTCATTATCCTAGCTCCTCATTTAGTCTCGTTATCTCACCTCTTCATTTAGTCCTCGTTATCTCACCTCTTCATTTAGTTATCGTTATCTCGCCTCTTCATTTAGTCCTCGTTATCTCGCCTCTTCATTTAGTCCTCGTAATCTCAGCTCCTCATTTAGTCCTCATTATCTCAGTCCCACTTTAGGAGGTGAATTAACGCTGCACTGTGGTGTTAGTGAACATGCCAAATTCTACACCTACTACTATAAACATGACACTGTGATTTATTTACATTTAAATACCACTCTATCATACTTTATGGTTAATTTCTTTTTCGTTAATTGGTTTAGCTCATTACTAACTGTACAAACATCTCAGACCTTAAAACCACATTGGGAAACAATACCGGGCATGTCTACTATGTGCTCATGATCAGCTCCAGGCTGCTGTGTGGTGGAGATCACCCCCCTAGGTGGAGGGGCAGCTTCTACTATCGATGGCCTGTAGAACCCATTGAAGTCCTCCACAGGTGGCGTGGTCTGAAGAGATGAGAAGAATCCTTCTGTGGCTGCAGACTGAGAACTCGACTCAGCTGGAACTGCATGTGTCTCCAGATAACTGGAGGAGAGAACTTTTCCAGTGGAGGATGGAGACAGAGTGGCTGGAAAAAACATCTCCGACGTGTGATCTTCAGAGATGGGGGCTGCAGTTTTATGATCAGCTGCAGTGAATTCAGATCTCATCTCTGTTTCCTTCTCCTTGTCTGTCATGGAGATGCTGATGGTTGGACTTGGTGTTGTAACTGTGGAGGCTGTTACATGTCGGTCGTGTCCCTCAGGCTGCAGCCTCACCTTGGCTGTTAGAGTCTGTTCACTTTCCTGAATGAAAAATGACGGGATGGTTGTTGTGGTCACACCAGGCTCTCTTGAAATGATGGATAAAACTGTACCTTCTGCCGTCTGTCTTTCCAACACTGATGGGGGAATCACAGTTCTTTCAACATCATCTGGCTCTGGTTTAGTATTAGAGGGAACCCGTTCAGACGAATCGTCCTCCTGAGAGACAGAAGAGAGGGTTTTTCCTACAGTGCTGGAAGAAGTCAGGGAAGCAGTCTGGCTTGGAGTTGAGGTTTTGTAGAGAAGGGATGAAGTTGTATAAGCATGGGATGCACTTGGTTTTGGTCCTTCAAGTGGAATTTCATCTTGCGCGGAGCCGTCCTCAGCTGTGGCAGATCCTTCAAAGTCATCTGTGGTATTTTGGCTTTTCCCAGTGGTGTGATCTACAGCGGTACTGTATTCGATAAAGGATGATGTGGTGGCAAATTCTGTTCCTTGTGTTTTCACCTGCTCTGTACTGTTTTGTACAGTTGGTGATCTTTTGTTTGTTGGTGGGATTTCCTGTTGTGGTAACTCATTATCATCAATGATGTGTCCACCAGAGCCCTCATAAAAAGTGGATGATCTGTGAACAGAGGTTTTGTCTGATGTCAGCTGCATGGTTAGAGTGGGAGGGCTCTCGGATGTCATGGGAGTCTCGTGGAAAACATTTTGTGTGGAACTAATTTCAGGTACTACAGAAGAATAGGTGACTTCCATCACTTCTATCTCTGGTTCTTCCAGAATCTTCTCAGGTTCTCCTGGCCTTGCGGTCTCAAACTGGTCTCCTCTGGCCTCCTCAGTCCCCTCAGTCTTTGGACTGAGAATGATCTCTTGCTTCCCATTGATAAAGGTCAGAACTGGGATGTCGGAAGAAGAGGATGAATTCTCTCCAACTAAATCAGACACTGCAAGCATCTTCAGTATGTCATCAGCTTAAAAAAACAGAAACAAATAATTCAAACCTTTACACATCTTCATTGCATCCAATATCTAATCTGAAGTGAAACATTCCTGTCTTACTGTAACATGTCTGCTGTTATAATAATAATAATAATATGTTTAATTTGTAAAGCGTCTTTCCCAAGCTCAAGGACGCTGAACAATAACATTAACAATCCATCAATAACAATAGCAACAGTTCACACAACAGTTGGACATAAGGCATTTGCCTGGTCTGACGACAATTCAAACTTCATGCATCTAGTACAGCAGTATAACAGACTATTCCTGTTTCAGAGAATGAGCTGCTGAGGAATTTGTTCAAACTCAGCGTTTGATTTGGCTCGATAGTCCTAATGCATTTAGCACAATTTAAAAAGCATGTATTACATTGTACAGACATAGTATTAATAATGTGAAGAATCAAATACTCTTCTCTTTTAGTGTTCTGTATTGATATGCATCGATATATCAATATTGTTGACAATACACAATATTTTTACACCTGTTGCCTGCAATAGTCAAACATATAGATAATTGAGCTTACCTGATGTTTTATTTATTTGGACTAGAATGACTTTAATTGGAGATTCGGAGTCAGGTCTATTTCCCTCTTCTGCAGTCTCTGTTGTTTCTTCAGCGGTGTAAGGGCTCACAGAGGTCTCAGGTGTGTAAACTGTCGTGTTCAGGGCCGTCACTGAGGCCTTTTCACTCTCAGATGATCCCTCCTTGGGTTCTTTATACACAATAGCCGGTGTGGAAGGTTCTTGCTCAGAGATGGGGGACTTTAGGGTGGTTGTCATTTGTGTTGAGGGTTCTGAAAAATCTTCACCTGCTGTTCTGTCAGCTTCGGTGACGTCCTCTATGTCTAGTTGAGGAGTAGGTGTGCTCTTCCTGGTGGGAAGGGCGGGCAATGCCTCCACTTTATTAACACCCTGAGACTCCACATCATCATAGTCTGATGGAGCCGGACTTGTGGGTTCCGGTCCTGAAGAAACAAGAAGTTCAGGCAGGAATGTCAGTTATAAGAAAAAGGTAATATTCAAATCGACTGAAGACTAAAAAGAAAGACTAGTGGATAAACAGTGACCATTTAAGTGCAGTAACTGGCGATCTCCCAGTGTTTTAGGGGAACGCAGCTCTTGTTGTGCCAACAGCAGTGCAGCAGTCTGAGAATTAGATTCTTTGGCTCGTAAGAAAACATTTTTAGAAAATGATGCTTTATAACTGGGTTGAGCAAGACGTGAATTTCTTTTTAAACAGAACTTCTTTTCCAAAATGACTTGGCATTTCTGAGCTGTTTGCCTTCATGACCATTTCTGGGCATTACAGCATGTTCGATCTTCCTATTTAAACCGTGTGCAACACTGGTGCCAAGCCATTAAAACAGACACTGCAGCAGTCGGAAATTCTTAAGTCTCTGAATTAAAATACATTAAGTGGCGATACTAAAAGTAACGATACATAAAATGTTGATACATTTTTTAAATTGACTCTAAAAAGAAAGCAACTCTATTGCCATGGTAGTGTGTATATTCATATAAGAACATGTTCTCTATAGAGGATATACTTCTATTTGAAATCTTAAAGGTATTAACCTTTTTTCACTTCACAAATGTATGAACACATTAACAGCTGGAAAATGGGAAGCTATAAACTGTCTGTCTGAGATAAGTGCCACCCCCCACCGCCCAATCACTCGTGTTTTTCTGTTCTGCCGCAGCTCTCAGTGTTCCCTCTGTCCCTCACAGCCGTCCACTCTGCCTCTCTCCCAGCTGTTCGACATTAGGGACATGTCCTCCTTTCTCAACAGCCCTATGATGTAAAACATGAGGCACTTTTTCCTCCTCCGAAACCCCCCTGGGCATCTTTGTGAATCACACCCACCTCAACTCTGTTTGTTCTGTGATATTAGATAAGCGAAAGGGTTTCTTTTTAAAGATTTTCAGAAATTTTCAGAGCTCAGGAGATACCAGTTTTTTTTTCATTTTGAAATGACTATAAGGACTACATTGATCAAAAGTCCAGCTATTTCACTTCAGAACTAATATAATAATAATAATAATAATGATAATAATAATAAACAGCCCTGAAGTCATCCCTATAGTCATCAGCTGATGCTGATCTTTCCAGGCCATCTTGTTCTGCCAGCCCCATGATAACAATAATTTTCAGTTCAAATTTCTCCTGAGGAGGTTCTTCTCTTTAGTGGGTGAGATACGTGTTCAGTGGAGACCAGCTTTGAAGACTGACTTAGATTTCCACTCTTTTCTTCTTGATTTGATATAGTTCAAATGCCAAATGCCACTTTACTGTGGGGCAGCTGAGTGGCCTAATGGTTAGGGCTGTGATCAGGAGGCTGTGGGTACAAATCCTAGGACTGCCAGTGTCATCACTGAGGTACCCTTGAACATGGTACTGTCCCCACACACTGCCCCCGGACCTCCGTTGGTGGCAGCACTCTGCTGCCTGGTGAATGAGTTAAATGCAGAGAAAAAAAATCACACTGTTCACACTGTGTGCCACTTCTTTGGTCCTCAAGCTGAAAGATAACATCAGCAGAATCCCAGCAAGATGTGTTGAAGTATGCTCTGGTGCTTGTGTAGCACATGCTAATCAGTAAAGCTGGCCAAGAAGCAACTGAGCAACCAAATTACAAACCAAATTACAAACCAGCTGTTGAGAAGAGGACTCATTATTTAGTAAATGTTTAGTAAAAGTGTCCATGGGTAAAAATCCAATAATATTCATGATTTTGAAGAAAACTGACTCCAGTTACAAGAGATCAGTTTGTTTTTGTTCTATTCTTATCTTCTTACAGCTGAAGACTGAGGCCAGGCAGCAAGCATAAAGAACTTTGGGTACTGGGGTGGGGGGGACGACACAGGATCCAGTCATCAGTGCTCATGGCTGAAAAACTGATCTCAGAAAACAAAGGTTTGATTAAACGGCTCTTATAATGCAGGACTGCAGGCAGATTTTGTGCAGAAAAGGGAAGAATGTGCTGGAATATCAGGCTCCCCTGAGAGAGAGAACACGATCCACACAGCGTTCCCACCCAGCAGAGAGGAAAAGTTCAGTCCAGCGCCGGGCCTGACTGAGACACAGCTGTTAGAATGTGACACCCTGTCTCTCTGTGTCTCGGTCTCTCTCTCTCTCTCTCTCTCAGTCTGTCTCTCTCTGTGTCTCTGTCTCTCTCTCTCTCTCTCAGTCTGTCTCTCATTCTCTCTCTCTCTCTCTCAGTCTGTCTCTCTATCTCTCAGTCTCTCTCTCTCTCTCTGTGTCTCTGTCTCTCTCTCTCAGTGTCTCTCTCTCTCTCCTCAGTGTGAGAAAATAACAATCATCACCTCCATCAGATTTACTTTCACTAAAGATTACCGAGCAAAAATCTTCTAAAGACCTTCCAGCATGTTGGTTTTAGTGGTGTGATCAAACACATTTCCTTAAAAAAGTAAGTCTGAACTGGGTGGATGGGTGAAGTTCTGCCAGGTCTGTATTACAGTTAACATGCTTTGTCTTTGGATTTTTGTCTTCAGTGAGTAGAATACAAGTTTACTGGTTTCCAGCTCAGACTGATTATGGGGAACATGCCACTGGTAGGCTCTCCCTGAAGATTTCCATAGATGAAGGCTATATTCATGCAGTTGAATTAATAATTTGGACGAATATCTAAATTAAGCAGCACTTCACTGACCTCAGATGTGGTCAATCAGTGGAGGAATGTAAATTTATCTTGTTTAGTTCAGAACTAATGTCGCTAAAATCAGAAGTCAGCGGTTACTGTGTTTTATGTTTTAACATAAACACAAACCCAAAACTTCTCTGGACCCTTTCTTAAACAAGACCCAGCTCTTTAATAAGGTGGATCAGACACATGGACGTGATTTAAGACACTTTACTGTGAGCTGCACAAATGAACAGAACTTCAGTGTGGAGCCGAACACTGAACTAGCTGCCTTTTTTACACAACAGGGTCTGTTTTCACAAACCGCCTCAAGAGCTCAACACTCCTGAATAAAATGTATCTGTTTTTGGCTGTCATGTCATTAGTAAAGACAGATATATGTTCTCATCATCCCATCTAACAGATTAGTGGCTTGCTTTACATCACAAACGGTTATTATATTCTCTCCACACTTTCCTCTTTCCGTCACTCGGGTCTAGTTAAATCTCTATCTCATGTCTATAAGATCTTTCACCCGGAGTTCTCGTGCCTCGGGGCATCTTGTGTTGATCCCATAGAAGTCAATGAGTGCCTGCACCCTTTAAAGTGGTCTCAAACAAAAAGAAAATAGTTTATTAATGTGTGTATAAGGGTGTACATACCCTAAAACCTGCTTCATAGCTTCTTGCTCATTGTTTCAGAACCTCAAAACAGCTTTAAATAATTAAATAATAATAAATGCCAACCTGTAAAGCAGAAGGCTCCGAACTTCTCTGTGGGTAAAGGATACTCAGTCTGGTTTATAAAACGGTACATGGTCCGGACCCCCAGCTGGCCTCTGCCACACTGAACCCTGGGCACGGAAATGGGATAGCGGGCACTGCCGTCCGACAGCCAGCCAAAGTCACAGCGATCCAGACCCTCCCTCCAGGCCGCATGGAGCTGACCAGGGGACGCCAGGACCGCTCCAAGCTTCTCACACTCTGCTCGAGCCTCCTGCAGGGTCAACTTAGTGCTGATAGGAGGATAAAACACTTCACCTGAAGAACACACACAAACACACCCATTAATTATACATTCAAGATCCACTTTAAAAGAAAGCTACACTACAGTTTACACTCACTGGACAATTTCTGAGGTCCACCTGCCTTACAGGTCCTCTGTACAGGTATAGCTACAGTAGTTAATCTGTCCTCACACACATTTGATCAGATCCCATCTGCCTCATTCTCTAGTGTTCAGTTTCTGACACTCAAGGATTTTGCATCCACGATATGACCTGACAAGCAATTATCTTCAGTTTGGTTCTTGAGATCCAATTTTCTTTCCAAAACTGACTGTTCATTCAGTGTCTAATATAATACACCTGCCCCCCCCCCACCCCCACCCCGCCCTCCTTCCAGTCCCAACAGGAAACAATCCATGTTCTTCACCAGCAGTGGGTTAATGCTGGAACTGATGGGCATTTATAGTGTTTATAAAATGTATAGTTTGTAGTGTTACTTCATAACAGGTTTAAGAGCGCTCTAAACTAAACTCTATAGGATTGTTCCTCTTGGTGGTTTGTGAGGTTTTCTGAACTTCTTGACTTGAGTTTTCTTGTTCAGTCCTGATCTTGTAGATCCACTTTTCGGGACACTTGGAACTGTATGCTGTGTGTTTCTGGTAAATGCATTTTCTGCCCAGGAAATAAAAAGAGACTGTGAGAACCTCAGCATCTGCTGGATTCATTTTCGAGTGTGTGCTTTTTCTGAGAACCTGAGTTGAATCGCAGAGGACCAATAAGGCTGCAGGTTAAATACACCCCTTTAAAACTGATAAGCTGTTTCTGTGCTGTCCTTATGTTACTTATCTTATTTTAAATCCTTCCTCCTTCATGTTTGGTATAATATATGAAGTGGTTTATCTGGGGCTGGAGAATCTAATTGATATGTGCTTTAACTATCTATTTTTAACTCTGGGTCATTCTCTTCTACAAGAAATCCATTAAATAAGTGCACCTGGGTTGCCAGTTCATGAACTTCACATTACTGGGTTAAAATCCTCCACTTAAAGGTTGTTAAGACGGTGCTAAGTAATGCTTATGGAATGAGCCGTCTCAACCAGAGCAGCAGAATCCTTTAAAAATGTTCAAAAACCTCCAGAAGACTCCTCTGTTCAGAGAGCATCTCCTCTCCTGATGCACTTTCATCTTACATTACTCTTACATAAAGATTTTAACACTTAGTACTCTCCTCCGTCTCTCACATTGTCCTGAAACCTGAGTGTTACCTCATATTGTCAGTCACTTTGGATAAATGAATGGAATGGAATGGAATATAATGTAATGCTGGATATAATTACGAGTGCAGCTCCTGTATTTAGAAAATTGCACACTTTCCATATAAAATGAAATTTCAATATAAAAAGAACAAGTGAGCCCTGTTTTCATTTTATAGTGAGCTTGTTCCAGGTTTAATTGTTAATTCAGGAGTAATTGCATCTACATTAAACTTCACCAACCTAAATTGTTTTCCCCTGCACACGTTTTCATGAGTAAACAGTCCTCGTAAACAATACCGCACATACAGGAGAATGAATGTTTATCCTACACAGAATAGATCGCACCTTGTAGTTTGTCCACGTAGCAGAAAACATCATAGGTCTCTGCGGGATCTCTGAGTCCGTATGTTCTGATGCCTGGTCTCCCAGTTTTGTCCCCATGGCAGCCCTCCCTGGGCCTTGTAATCGGGTATCTGGTAATAGTGCATTTAAAATCACTTATAATAATAATGTACAATATACACTAATGATATTATAATTATAATTACGCATCTGATTCTGATTCATACCTGACTGTTTGGTCTGCCAGCCATCCAGCATCGCACTGATCAAAGCCGTCTTCGAAGGCGGCGGTCAGCTGCTCTGCAGTGGCCATGGTGGCTCCTGCATCACTGCAGGCTTGCTTGGCTTTTTCAAAGTTCAAACTGTACCGGCTGGAACTTGCCCGGTAATGGAACACAACACCTGTGAAGATGCAAAAAACACAACTGGTACAGCTTTATACGGTAAGGATTTCATTAAATTAAATTAATTAAATATAATTAAATTAAAGTGGCCTCATCTAGTCATGCAAAAACACACCACAGCAGAATGTGAACTTCGTTCTCTGCATTTAACCCATTTAACCCATTCACCAAGTGAAGTAGTGGGCAGCCAGCAACAAGGCACCCGGCGAGCAGTGTGTGGGGACGGTGCCTTGCTGCAGTGGCCTCAGTAGCAGTCCTGGGATTTGAACTCCCAACCTTTCTCCTGACCAGTGCACCACCCCCCCACCCCCATGCACACCTTTTGTATACTGGACCACACTTACCCACCTGACAGCAAGACAAAGAGCGATGCATCATGGTTAAAAAAGCTTTTAGCGGGATCTGAAGTGACGGTCCCCCAGTTCTCACACCTTTTCAGGTAAAGCTGAGAGCAGAATGGAGGTAGTCAGTTGATTTTAAAACCTGCAACCACATCTGTATTTTTAGGCAGCTAGTGGTTAGGAAGTTGTCTCTGCAATCAGAAGGCCGTGGGTTTGAATCACAGGACTGCTAGTAGCACTACTGAGGTAACCTTGAGCAGCCCCACACACTACTCCCAGGGCGTCCCCATTGGTGACAGCCTACTGCTTCATTTAATGAATGGGTTAAATGCAGAGAAAGAATTTCTCAGTGTGTGTTATACTGTGTCCACACACAACTCAAGGGCCACTTTACTTTATTTTGCATCTTGTGTGATTGAATTCTCAGGTGAATAAAGAGAGGCCACATGGAAGATTTTGCTTTCTTGTGGAGGGTCCGCCTAAATGACAACACCCTCAAAAACAGAAAATCATTGCTGAACTTGTAGATCTAGCCCATCATTCTCAATGAACAGAGAGAACATAATGCAGGTGTTTCTTATTAGCAATTCCACAACGTATTGTAAACAAGGTAAAGTCTGGGAAAAGTGCACAGCGAGGTTTATGCGTGATTTTGCTGTGTAAACAAAACCAACTTAAACAACACTGATTGCTCTGTTACTGTTGTAAACGTGAATAGACTCGTTTCAGGGATTTCAGCCTTCGGTGCAGTTTATGCTAAAGTGAGAACCTGAATTCAGACGGTTTAACTGGACAGGACGAACTCTTTAACTCTGCCCTTTTAGGGGCATAAAGCCAGGCCTGACTGAAGGTGGGTTTATATACAGGAAGGACATTCTCTTGAAATAGCAGCATCCTTTTATGTTCTTTTTATTTTTTCCCAAGGATTTTTTCTTGACATCGAATAAATATCCCAGAATGTTTCCCGTTTAGCAGGAGGTTTCCGAGCGTATTTGACACAGCAGATTCTCATTTGGATGTATTTTCCTGGAGGCCTGGTTTATGAGGGGCTGATTTGAAGAACGCTGCTTTTGTACAAGAGCTTCTAAATAGTGAGTGAAACAAGCGCTCTTTGTTAACTGAAATGAAGAGTCATTGTGCATTTCAGTTATTTTGGATGCTGCTCTAACCCGAACAGCATGATAATAATGCCGTCTGCAGCGATCTGTGATTTAATCAATACAAAATATACACATTAACTACACAAAGATACTAACAATTTGTAACTAATATTAATGCAATGTAATATTGATGTATCAGAGTAGGTCCAAAGACCCAAGCTCTATTAAGTTATCAAAGGGTTTTAATGGGACATAATCAGTCCATCATCAGGGTTTAGTACAGTATACATTAGATATAGTATCATTATTACAGTACACTGTATTACAGAAGTCCTGTGGCCACCCACAGTCAGTCATATATTAGTTTTAGTTTCTCAGACAGTTATAAGATATAAATATATAATATATATATATAATTATATAAGAATGCCTGATCTTGTTGTTTACTCATCTTGCTTTCATACATTATATAAAACAGGCCACTTATACAAATTTGTATTCGTCTATGATAGTTGGCGATTCATATTTGGTTGTTTACACACTCCAGATAGGATGCACTAATACAATTTTGGTGTTATTTTTATCTGGCACTGTTTTTATGGTGTGTGTGTGGGGGGGAGGGGGGTGTAGGTGGTATCGTTAATGTTGTGCAGTCTGTGATGAATACATAGACACACTCACCGTAAACGTTCAGTGAGACTGTGTCCTGGGTGTCTTCAATGCCGTGCATGACCTCACAGCGGTATTCTCCAGCGTCGCTGGCCCTCAGCTTCACCACCGTCAGAGATGCGTCTCCCACATCCTCAGAGTGGCTTGGCACTGACACTCGGCCTTGATGCGCCGCCCCGATTTTAATCACCCCATTCTGGGCCACCAGCACTGTAACCTCGGTGTCACCTTCCAGCTTGGTCCATTTGATGCGGAGGTGGTCTACCGGCACGGGGAACATCGGCGTTGGGGTGGGGGATGCGGGTGTGGAAAAATGGCAGGGCAGAATCACCCTTTCTGCCAAAAGACCCCAAACCGGACTACTCTTCTCCACCCTCATCCGATGATGGGAGTCTGAACACAGATCATGCAGGAGCAGAACATTCTTACACAGAGCACAACACAGTGGATCAAGAGGGCCGGTTTAACTCAAACGTGAGGCTGACAGGCAGAGATTGAACATATTGGGTCTAATAAATAAAATAAAAAATTTTTCATTAAATATCCAGATCTGCTTAGATGGTGTGGAAGGTCTGTAGTCAGAAACACAGGAAAAAGAATTGATACATCAGTCACTGTATTTACAGAATCAGTCCAACAGTGAACCTACACTGTCTGGTCATTCCTGTAAGGTTCTCAATACACCTGGCTTAAAATGCCCACATTAACACATTAACATACTAACACATTATCACAGTGAAACAGAGAGGATTCTTTAACACCCTGGGTAACAATTTTTATGAAAGGTCTGTTTCATTGCAATTTTTGATGTTTCTTAATCAGGTTTTGCACACTAATTCAGGAAATCACGTCAGTTTTTCATACCTTCAGTGGTTCTAGAGATAAACTCAATTGTATGTATACTTTTCATTATAAGGTTGTTATAATATTAATACTACTTTCATATAAGTCTCACTGATGCGTCTGTCTAACATTTTGTAAATGTAGATAACGCTGTGTGAGTGTTATCTACATGTGCAACAAACAAACAACATATTAATATGCAAAAATATTATGGGCCGGTTTCCCAGACAGGGATTAAGCCTAGTCCTAGATTATGTAGTGCTGGGAATAGACATTTTCCATTG
>JBBPDH010197609.1:0-15518 GCA_037974565.1 Clupeocharax schoutedeni
GTTTCCAGTTAAGTGTACCATATGCATCAGACGTTTAGCCAAAGTTCCGTGGGCGTGACGTCTGAGGCTGAGACTACCTGAACACCCACCTCTTCAAGGAGCACCTTGGGGACTAACTAATCCTCTCGTTTATCTCATGCATATTATAGTATTATAGTATATATGTATATATTTTTTTAAAAATCTCTGGCCCTTACCCCCTTGACTCTTTTCCTTACTTTTCCTTAAATAGTGTATTAACCATTTCCTTCTGACAGGGTTTGTTAAGATGTGTAACATAGCTAGAAGTAACTTGGTTAAAAGCAGGTGTTGATTATAGTTTAGCTTTATAGGTATGAAGAAACGATGTAGATGACTTAACCAATGACGTATGTCGCTCTGGATAAGATAGATGCCGTAAACGTAAACTACAGGAAAACCTGTAGAACTGGGTAAGAAAATTGGGAAGATCATATTGGCTCGAACTCCTCTTACTACACTTTAAATGCTTGAAATTGTGTTATAGTGAAGGTGTTCTAGGTCAGGGTGGAGTATGCTATTTTACTTTTTAACACATTTTACCTTTCATGTCTTATATCCTTCCCAACCTGAGATAACATGTAGCTTGTCTAGTAAAGTAACATTATCTAAACTAATCTATAATCTCTACTTTACTGTGTTCTGTGTTTATTTTGTTGTTTTACAGGAACAACAGTTGTGTATGGAACCAGATCATTTTTTCATGTAAAGCTGCGGCACAAGCGCTCAAGCGCATTGTCACCGTTTGATTGGTCAGGTGATCGTTAGGGCGGAGTTTATGAAAGGACTGAGCAGTCTAGTGGCTGCCTGAGCAATGACTGACACGTTCCTTAGCCAATAGGACACCCACAGAACAAACGCCTTCTGAGGCATTGGCAAAAATATCACACTTAAGTTTCTCAGAGGTGAGAAAAAATTGGCGCATTTTACCGCTCTTGCTAAAATGCAGTTTGCCCCAGTTTTGGCAGGTTTGTATGACACATTGTATGACGTACATGACATGACTGTGGATGCAATAAATATGGTATGGTGTTCTTAATCTTTGTTTGTCCTTTGCTTTTAAGATGTTTCCTTAAATGTCCTGCAAGACAATACCGTTGACTCGGGTTGCCTAAAAAGATGGCCTTCACCCTAATGATGCCAGGACCTATTTGGCTATTGGTCATCCTGGTACAGAAGTTGCCCTTCTTTACATTAATGGCATTTATCAGAATTTAGGAAGTGGGGGGGTTGACGACGACAGTTTGTTGGCTGTCGATTACAAAGTAAGGAAGGCCAAAAGAAAGCTGTCAGGTGCCCAATTTAGGAAAAACAGAAAAGAAGATGAGGAAAAACGGGCAAAAGATAAAGATATGCAACAATGTTCTCTCTGTATGATTAAGGTATTCATGTCATTATGTTAATTAGTGGTATAACGTTAACTAGGTTTGCTAGCCTTCTTGCTTATGATGCTTGCTATGCTTACCTTGCTAAAAAAACAAAATAAAAGCCTAATATACAAACCATCACAGAAATTGTACTGCTTTCTATTAAATAGCATTATGAACAATTAACGTTTTCCAATGAAACTATTACAAAATTCCTTATTGTAGTGTGTTTGACACTTTTCCGATAGGATTTATATTTTTATTATATTATTCTTAATCATTTAAAATATTTTTTCTTAAATAATATTTGTTTGTACACAGCATATTTATTTGTTATGAGCAGTCTCGCCCGGGGAGCAATTCAGTGTAGAACCGCCACTGTGCTAAAGGTAGGATTTGAACCCATGACCGCTTAGTCCAGACGCAGTTATCCTACCCACTAGGCTCCACCACCCTCACAACTAATGGACTGGTCTACAGGATTTATGGCCATAGGGGCACGAACCCAGGAGGCATAAAGGGAAGACCCCAACAGCCCCACAGGGTGGTTCCACCAACTGGCTGCGTGTCATTTGTTGTTTCGCCTACATAGTTTTCTGTTGTGTATTTGTTTTTATTAGATTATTCTAGAAGCTCAAGTTTTCTCCGCGACAATATGATTTGTCCATGACAAAGGGATCAGCAAAGATCTCAACGTGTGCCAAAACTTTTGACTCATATCGGTGATGTACGTCATTCTCAAACCCCCTAAACAGTGTTTTTAAATGTATACACTTTTGCCATTAAAGTCCAGACTAGCTGGGTAAAAGCAAACAGCTCCTTCAGTTCTTACTCATGTATTCAGAAAAATTTTACAGCAATTTACCACATCTAGTAAGTTAATAAAGTCCGACTTGGTAGCAGCTTATCCATATTATTCAGAACTCACATTTGGGTTCTGGTCTTTGTGTGTGTGTGTGTGTGTGGAGTTTGCTTGTTTCCCCGTGGTGGTGTGGGTTTCCTCCGGGGTCTCTGGGTTTCTCCCTCAATCAGGTAAATAGGGGTGTGTATGTATGTATGTGTGTGTGTGTGTGTGTGTGTGTGTGTGTGTGTGTGCGTGCGCCCTGTAGTGGGCTGGTGCCCGTCTTGGGTGAGTCCCTGCCTCGCGCCCATAGACCCCAGGACTCAGGGGACCCACAACCCTCGTAAGGATTAAATGGTTACAGAAAACGAATGAATATTTAAAAAGGTGGATTCCTTTTAATCAACAGTAACTAAAGGAAAACCCAGAGATCTGGGTGAGAACATTGGGAACCTGTCACGTCCGGGGGGGCTAGTCCCAAGAATACAAGAACCAGAATACTCAGAAACAGGCATCAGACTTGGCAGGAACAGCGTAAAATGAGGTGATGGACTCATGGTGTGTGTCACATAAACCAGAACTTAAATACAAAGCATAATCAGACCCTAAACACAAGACAGGGAAAAAACAGGAACACGTGACACGAGCACTACACATGAAACCAATCAAAATAACAGTCCCCGGAACACAGAACAGAAAAACTGAGCAAACAGCAAAACCACTAAAAAAAAAACCAACTGAAAAGCCGTGGCCCTCACCGGCCACTGACCGAACCGTGACAGAACCGATACAATTCAATGCATCAGTTTGCAAAGAAACTGAAGGCATCACTCATCCATGGATGCAAGCATGCATGCAAGAAAATGTAATGCATTTTTAGTGAATTGTATGGCAGGTTTGCAGTCACACATCGTATGTCGTTCATGACATTACTGTGGAAGCTCTAAATATGGTACTGTGTTCTAAATCTTTGTTTGTCCTTTACTTTTAAGGTGTTTCTTTAAATAGACATGTCCTGCAACACAATACGGAAGAATCGAAGAAACAACCTTTACCCAGGTTTCAGAGAAACTGAAGATATCACCAATATATACAAAAATATATAAAATGAATCAAATATACCCAAAAAACACCCTTTTGTGGGTTGTTGGATCGTTAGCTGTGTGTTTTCATTGTGGGTTTTGCTTGTTGTTTTGGCCACACCCTTTTCTGAACTTAAATAAACCAAGAAAATATTGAAGTTGTGGTTTTATAGCGATTATTTCTGGGCCTGTAGCAACCAGTACGTCTCAGTAATTGGTGAGTTTCTATAATGCCCATATATTAATTCCATCCTTTATTCCAGAATACTCATTCATGTTCTTGTGATTATCCTAAAGGATGGTAAGTTATTTGATAAGATATTTATCTTGTTGTGTCTCACCTGAAGCCTCTACGCTGTGATTAGATTATATCGATGTTTTGTCGTTTGTGATACCATTTTGCATGGCGCGCGGTGAAATGTCACTGTGGGAAGGAGGAGCGCAGATTTGTTGATGGGAATGCATTGTGTCAGGGTCGTAATTCAAATTGATTCTCGATGATTCCACAGTCCGTATAAGACACCATCAACATTACATTGGTATAATAGGGCAGAGGATCAATAATGGCCATAATAATGGTGGTGGTTTCCTGTATCAGCCGAGCCCTCAGTGAAGGATGTCCTGTGAAAGAAGCGAACATAATTGGAATAAACTGAATTCTGAATAAAGGAAAATGAAGCATAGCGCATTTGGAAATGCGTTCAGCCTGATTCTTTTCAAAGTCAAGTCTATTTCTGTAACACATGATCACATACTTAGTCAATGTGCTTTGCAGGAATAGAATAACACAATGGAAATGGAATAAAATTAAGTGAAAGAATACATAGAAAAGCAATAAAATGAATAAAAGATTAAGATAAGAAATGACTATATATATCCTTTTGGCATAAAACATGCTAAGTGCAACAGAAGAATAAAGAAAAGAGATTAAAAATAACAATAACAGTAGTAATACTGCAAACGGAGTAACAAAATAACTAACAGATACAATATAATATCAGATTTGTATTGCAAGTTATATTTGTGCTATAAAACTGTAATCAGTGTAATAAAATGAGATGACAGCAGGTGATGAGGGGATGAGACCAACAATCAGAAACAAAAGAAAAGAGAAGAATCTTTATGTTCTTTATTTTTAAGGCAAATCCCTCTTCAGGGTTGTATGTTTTGAGAGTTAGTCCAGACCTGTGGCATTCACACTGCTGCTATGGCTGCGTGATCTCGCTTGGGGCATTCGAGGCGGTCGAATGGGAATTATTGACACGGGCGTGTGTCCTTTTGGAAAATCAGAGACAGGGAGGGGCCAAAGCGGGCTGGCGCTGATAGAAAAGATGGGAGGATGCCAGGTTTCTTCTCATATCAACGGAACTATGTAACCCTCTCAGGATCATCTGCTTGAAATGGACTTTACCACAGATTTGGAAGACTTACCAAGCCGATTGTTTTTTGCCATCATAGGGTTTTGTTCTTGAGTGTCCTTTCTCCTCTGCTAAGGTAAGATAAGAGAAGATAAAAGTCCAACAAATGGGAAATTTGCTTTGTCACGGCAGAAAGTTACTAGAACAAAGTTACGAGCAGCAAAAATTAAGAAAAACATAGAACAGAATAAAACACTAAATCAACAGTACAGTATATAAATAGAAATCTGTGTTGTAAAAAATATACATGTATGTATAGGTAAAACTACATGTTACCCAAGTGAAGACTTAGGCAAGTTTTATACATGTACACAAGGGAGCATCTGTACAGTACTGTGGAAAAGTCTTAGGCACCTGTGCAAATAGTTTGAAGTCATTTCTATCAGCAGTTACTTCTTTCTGCAGCAAAAACAGCTGAATATTAGAATAAATGCAAACAAACAAGCAGTACAAATGATCAGGATTTCTTTTCTTTTCTAAAAAGAAGATTTTGTGAGCTGTTAGAAGAACACAGGTTTGAATCCAGGTTTCTGCTCGGGGCCTCCAGTCACTGGGTGAATGAATAAAACTCCATAATCAGCACCTAATTTAATCTACTGCAAACCAGGGATTTGATGGAGCGGCAGGTAGAACAGAAAAGAGGTCTGGAAATGGTCCAGGAAACACTTTGCAACACATAAAGCCACCATTTACTATATTAATGTTGTTTGTATTTGCTATAATTTAACACCACTGAACACCACCCCCTAGCAGTAAACAGATTTTAAGCATCAATTTCTCAGGTGCCTAAGACTTTTGCACAGTACTGTATACACACATATATATATATATATATGTACCATGGTCATTGCCTGATGCATCATATCATTACCTAGAACATTTTGCAGTGGTCTCAGTTAGATTTGAAGTGTTTTATTCCAAAATGGTGTGTAGCTTTGTACCAATTTTTTGTTTATAAATGGAAAACACATTTTTAATGAAGTATTATGTGACCGATGTTGTATAGATGCTCTAACTGCAGTATCTTAGTTAAATAGTGGACATTGATTTAAGCTGTTTTTCAGGTAAGAAACAGTTGTGCACTTCTTAAGCACTGATGTATGTTGCTCTGGATAAGAGCATCAGCTAAATGCCGCAAATGTAAATGTAAATGTATTAATGTGATCTGGTATTAATCCTAATATTTGTTGTCCATGTAAAGCCTACTTCCACCAACCTATCCTTTAATAGTTTGACTTTTATGAGAAACATAAATATAATGTAAAAGTGTTTAAAAAATGTAAAAATATAAAGTATTGTGAATTAATTTAGATTTGAAAACCTGCTATACAATTAGAATTATAACCAGAATTCACGATTCCATTGGGGAAAAAATCTAATTTAAAAGAATAATCCAATTTACCCTGTATTTACTGTTTTGCTAGCAACCACCCAAATCTTTTCTGTGAAAAAATATCAGCAAAATTTCTCACAACCCATTCATTAAGGTGGCACAGACTTGCCAGTGTGGTTAAGGCACTGTATGACTTAGTGTAAGTGATGAAAATTGACTAAAATTCACCCTGTAGTTGAATTGTGTTGCAGGAAGCCTTTATAGACAGAAGGTTCAGTTTTTACAAACTGCTTCAGGATTAGGAATTTTGATCCAGCTGTGTGCCATAAATGATCTCATTGTGCGCTATAAAAATATACGACTTTATTTCAGCATAATTGTAATCCTAATGCTAATGTTAAATGAGTGTTAATGCTACAGGAAAACCTCTATAGACATCATAAAGATGGCATCACACCTACACCCGAGTATCTTCTATCTGGACTACCATAGACTACTATGGTCTTTCTTTCCAAATATGATGCTACCCCTGTATAGACTGTACTGTAATTCATGGTATAAGCAGGTAAATACAGTAATAAATTAATTTAATTGACAGTAATAAGAATAAAGGTGGCTTTACGAAGAACTAAGCAAAAAACACAAGAAAACTCAGAGATTCGCTCGAGACCTTTTTTACCAAAACACGACACGTTTTTTTCACTATACGCGGGTGGTCTTGGACCGTAACCCCCGTAAATAGCAGGGAATTACTGTATATAGGTTAGATATATTAGCATATAAATACAAATGTCTATATATTTTTTGTATTTGTTGTAAAATGACCAGCCACGACGTATCTGTTGGAGAACACTTGTTGGAGGGCGTCATTAAACCTGTGCTGCTACACCAGACGAACAGGGAACTCAGAGAAGTTGATGATCGCTCAAAGAAGGAGTGGGAGATCAGAAAAATGGCCCATCACCAAATGCACCATGATAGCCAACATCATCATGAACCACATCATCACCATCATCATCATCATCACTCACCTCATCACCTACACCAACACCATCAAGGATCGCACCTGACTGAGGGGTATGATCATCATTGTCTATAATCATGATAAGCATCTCAGAACTGAAGTGAATAAAGCTTCCAAAACGTTTTCTTGCTCCAGCAGCTACAGATACAGGACTGTGCAAATGTCTTGCAATTTTTGCACAATTTCTTTTTCCAGAAAAAAGTAGAAAACATAAAATTTACATACAAAACTCTAAACAACTAAGAATGCTTCAGAATTTGGTGTGTCAAACTTTGATATTTACTAAAGCTTCCATTGTTTCAGGGGTATTTCTCCATGCAACCTGTCTTACATAGGTTGCATTTTCTGGTTCTCATGATTCAATTAATCCCATTTACACATTTACACTCATCATCACCTTCCTCCTTATCTCAGACGTTTAGTTTCAGTGTTTTAGCACAAACGTTCCTTTTTTGGTATCAGCTTCTTCAACAGCTATACATCCTTTCAGACACACAGATTTGTGTTGCATCAGACCCACGGGGTCAAGTTGAATGGACAAAAATACCTCTAAGACAAGAGTGAAGCTTGATTCTCCCTTATTTCTCAAAGATGGAAACTTTAAGAGAATGTTATTCTCCCTCATGTGTGGATTATATTCTGTATATAATCTCCTCAGAAATATCTTTAGCAAGATGCACATAAGAAAGAAATGTGTGAGGCAGCTGAGGTGTGTATGGGGAGTTGTTTATATTAATGTCAAAAGGAAGATACTGTCAGGTGAGAACTCTGAGAATAGCTCATTTTGGAGGACACAGCTGTAACTGGCTGATGTTAGTTGATGTTTAAAAATAGCTATATTCATTTTATCAAAACTGTCTTACTAAAAAAGAAATGTCTTACTACATCAAAATGACAAAAAATCACTTTACATTAACAGTTCTTAGTAACCCGAACCCTAACTTGTTAGCAATACAGGGTTTTGTTTTCTAAACTTGTTGAAGACTCTTATGTAATTGTCTATTACTATAAATTTTTCCTGGTTGTTTATAATTTATGTTCCTAATTTGCAGTCACAGTGCATCAGAGGGTGGTAGTGTGCACCATCACCATCATAGTCTCCCTACTCATGAGGACCATGAGCATCACCTTGAAAAATCCCACCATCCTCACTCTGATCGACACCATCATCATCAAAAGCAACACCATGAGAAGCATCACGCAGCCAAAAAGAGGTCCCATCGGCAAGCATCAGTTACTTCATCAAACTCCTCAATATCTTCATCTGGTTCTTCCTCACGCTCCTCCTCTTCAACATCGTCATCATCATCATCGTCGTCCTCATCCACCTCAAGTTCATCGTCTTCAGGCTCATCGTCTTCCACTACATCCGCGTCCTCCTCTAACTCCTCATCTTCATCCTCCTCCAGTTCTTCCTCATCCTCTTTCTCTTCTTCAGGTTCATCTTCCTGGTCCTCAGAAAGCAGTCTAGAAAATGCCAAACTTGGCAAGTCCAAAAAGAGCCTTCGCCGTGCCCAGCATTCCCAGTCCTGCACAGACATCTCCAGGAGAAGGAGAGCCTTTGAGGATGATGAAGATGAAGAAGATGCTTTGCCCTTGCTTGATGATGATGGCCATGTCCATGTCCAGAAGTCTACGAGTCTGAAAAAGAACTCGTCTGTTAAGAGTAAGGGTAAAGGCACTGCAAAGGGCGCAAAATCATCCTCCAAAAGTGTACTGCAAAAGAAAAAAGGTCAGGCCGGAAACGTTCGAAAGGCAAAGTCTATGGAGGTGCTGCCAAGGCAGTTAGACCGGTTTGAAAAAACAGATTTAGATGAAAAAGAAACAGAAAAGAGGACAGAGGTGGCCAGAAAAAACATTCTGAAGGAAAAGATGAAGTTTTCCGCTTTTCTAAATGAGATCACTAGACAGGTCCTGAGCCCCTCCAGGCTACAGACTCTTGGAGTGACTGATGCCCATAGACCTGTAAGTCCATCTCCATCCTCTGTAAAGTCTCCAAATCCTGAACGTAAAAAAAGCAAAAACTCAAAGCACTCTTCCAGTCGGCCTGGTAGTGCAAACTCTGAGACATCCAGTGTGCCGTCCCACAAACATCCTGCTTTAAAAAAGCACCCCAGTCAACACTCTCAATCCAGTAAGGTTTCACATTCAAGCAAACACTCAAGCAAACACCACGTTCACCAACGCCACCACCATCACCACCACCACCACCAGGTTACGAGCAGGGATTCCAAGCATAGTGTAAGCAGTCATAGCAGCACTAGTACTGAATCATCTAAAAGCTTTTCCTCGAGGTCAGGACACAAGAAGCACCACAATAAGTCTGGTGCTCCTTTAACAGATGGGACCAGTACAGACACTGAAAGGAGTACACCGAGGAACCACTCCCCAGTCTCTCATCACCATTCCCATCATGATCACCATCATAGTTCAGCATCACACCATCATTCTCTATCACACCACCACCACCATCATGAAGCTCAACGAAGCCCATCCTCACGTCATCATCCTTCACATGCAGAAACTCACCATCATTCCCGTTTTGAATCTCATCACCATCGTCCCCATGCTCCATCAGGGGATCACCAACACACACAGCATCATCCTGTGAAGACAGACGCCCATCCAGAAACCCACCATCATCACTCACCATCTCCATCACACCCCCACCCCCTCCATCAAGGGGATCACCAAAACCCTTTGCCACAACATAACTCTCCACACATGGAATCTCATCATCATTCCCACTTAGATTCTCAACACCATCACCACCACCATCATGGTGATCATCAAAGTCCATCTCCACGTCATCACTCTCCACATTCGGAAACCCACCATCATTCCCATTTAGAATCCCACCACCATCATTTATCTTCCTCATTACATCACCACCACCACCATCATGGCCATCATCAAAGCCCATCCCCACATCATCATTCTCCACAGCCAGAAACTTACCATCAATCCCATTTGGAATCTCACCATCATCATACGCTTTCTTCATCACATCACCACCACCATCATCATGATCACCGAAGCCCATCTCCCTCTCAAGATTCTCCACACTTGGAAACACACCCTCATTTACATTCAGAATCTCATCATACATCTCCATCACACCACCACCACCACCATCACAATGATCATAGAAGCCCATCCCCACGACATCACTCTCCACACTCAGAATCTCACCACCATCACTCACCTTCTCCATCACATCATCACCATCACCATCACACTGTTCACCGAAGTCCATCCCCTCTTCCTCATTCTCCAAACTCAGAAACTCACCATCATCATGATTCCCATCCAGAGTCTCATCGTCATCATCATCATCATCATCACCATTCCCATTCAGAGACACATCATCTTCCAGACCTTCATCACCATTCCTCTCACCCCGAATCCTCCCCTCACTATTCAACAGATGAAAAGTCTCTCCCCCACAGCCCATCTCACCCACATTCCTATCATAGCTCAGACCAACATCATCATTCTCACCCTGATTCTCATCATCACTCACATCATGACTCCCATCATCATTCTCACCCTGATTCTCATCATTCTCACCCTGATTCCCATCATCATTCTCACCCTGACTCTCATCATCATTCTCACCCTGACTCCCATCATCATTCTCACCCTGACTCTCATCATCATTCTCACCCTGACTCCCATCATCATTCTCACCCTGACTCCCATCATCATTCTCACCCTGATTCCCATCATCACTCACATCATGACTCCCATCATCATTCTCACCCTGACTCTCATCATCATTCTCACCCTGACTCCCATCATCATTCTCACCCTGATTCCCATCATCACCCACATCATGACTCCCATCATCATTCTCACCCTGACTCTCATCATCATTCTCACCCTGATTCCCATCATCATTCTCACCCTGACTCCCATCATCATTCTCACTCTGATTCCCATCATCACTCACATCATGACTCCCATCATCATTCTCACCCTGACTCTCATCATCACTCTTATCACTCCTCTCATCCTGATCCTCACCATCAACCGAGTGATGACTCCCATCATCACTCCTATCCGGATGTTCATTCTCATTCTGAAAGTCATTCCCCTGATCATGAATCCTATCAGAACCGTTCTGATATTCGCCGCCGCTCTCGCTCTCACAGCCCAACACCTTCAGAGAGAGCACACCAAAATTCTTCTGAATCCAAACATCATTACCATCATCACCACCAATCTCCTACTGGAGAGACAAACACTCCCTCAGAGCCACATCACCATAATTCCGATGCTTCTAATCACTCTGAAGGGCACCATCACAGTTCCCCTCCAGACTCGCAATCTGAAACCAATCACCACCAACATCACGAGCATCCACAATCACCCCATCACCATTCTCACTTTGAATCTCACATTCACTCACATACGGAGCATGGACACCACCATAACTATGAAAATCCAGATTCCCAATCTATGCCTTCTGAATCACATCACCATTCCCATTCAGAATCTCTGCTCCATCACCCCCACCACCACCACCACCACGAACACCCAGAATTCCACCACCATTTGCATTCAGATTCACACCATCACAGCAATCCACAATCCATTCACCATTCTCAGTCTGAAGCTTACCATCATTCCCACCAAGAACACCACCATAGTTCTCATACTGAGACATACCCTCATCATGGGCACCCAGAATCCCACCACCTTCATGAGCATCCAGAATCCCATCACCATTCCCACTCTGAGGAACATCAACACCATGGGGATCATCCCAGTCCTCTTCGTCACTCTCCAGTTGGCCAGCAGGCCACCTCTCCTCATTCTAGCAAGTCAGACTCCCCTGGAAACACCACAAGCCCTACTGGTCATGAGGACCAGTCTGTTGTGAGCTACAAGAGTGCAGCCCTGCCTCCCAAAGTAAGGAAATTTCTTTCAAAATTATGATCTATTACATCATACGTTAACGTAATATTTTCAATTGAAATGTTTGGGCGATCCTAGATGCTCCACTTAGCTTTGAACATAAACAATACACAATTAAAGGTACATTCCATAATGGGTCACTCTCAGATGGTCCGTTGGTGACTGTGCTTTACATGTTATGTAATATGACGAGACTTGTGACCTTCCGGAAAAACATATTCATCAGATTAATTAAAAATGTAATGTATATTGATTACTTGCCTTCAAGTGGGCTGATCAATATTATATTCTGACTGCTTTTTCCATCATCATTCTCTCGGGCAACTTTTGTAATCAATTGCCTTTCTAATCCTGCACAGGAAAAGAGCTCTGAACTGCAGAGGATCATGTGAGTTTAATACTGCATTAATATTGTATGTGTTCATAATACTTCATAAGACTTCAAACAAAAAGCTTGGCAGCCCACTCCTCTTTACTGATCTGTGGTTTTGCTGGTTCATTAGGGACACCTGCTTTCCATCTATACTCATTGGCCATCTCCCTTCACCCTGAATGCTGCCCTCGATTCTATATACCGCCCCCAACCCCACATATCGCCTGCCACTCCACATACCGCCCTCTACCGCATATACAGCCCTCCACCCCATATAGTGCCTGCCATTCTATATACCGCCCTTCACCCCATATACCGTTCTCTACCCCATATACCATCCTCTACCCCATATACCGTCCTCTACTCCATATACCTACCTCCATCCCATATAGAGCCTTCCATTCTATATACAGCACTCCACCCAATATACTACCCTTCACCCCATATATGTCCCCCTCTTCCCCATATACCTCCCTCCACCCCATATACCGTCCTCTACCCCATATACCGTCCTCTACCCCATATACCTACCTCCATCCCATATAGTGCCCTCCATTCCATCTACTGCCCTCTACCACATATATCGCCCTCCACCTCATATACAGTCCTCCACTCCATATAGTACCCTCTATTTTATATACTGCCCTCCACCTCATTTACCTCCCTTCTCTTCACATACTGCCCTCACCCCATATAGTGCCTTCCATTCTATATACAGCCTTCCACCCCATATACTGACCTCCATCCCATATACAGCCCTCAACTTCACACATGGCCTCCTACCCCATATACAGCCCTCCACCCCATATAGTGCCCTCCATTCTTTATACAGCCCTCCACCCAGTATATCGCCCTCTACCCCATATTCCACCCTCCACCCCATATAGTGCCTTCCATTCTATATACAGGCTCTACCCCATATATCGCCCTCTACCACATATACCTCCCTCCACACCATATTCCGCCCTCTACCTGATTTACCACCATCTACTCCATATACCGCCCTCTACCCCTTTAGTGCCCTCCACCCCATATTCCGCCCTCTACCCCATATACACCTTCAGTGCTTTTTAAATTAGCAAACATAATTGCACCACAATCTGTTGCAATGGTAATTTACAATACGACTACAATTAATAATAAATGGATTGTGAAAAAATAAGCTACTTTTAAACTATTGCATTTCTAATTGTTTGGGATGACAGTGCAAGGTAGTAAGGCAGATCTGAGGCTTAACAGTCATTTTTGATTGTTCAAAAGATTTTTGTGCCTGGGGGATTCAAATGTTCCCAAACAGTGCCCTTTTTTTCTGATTGTATATATGGTACAATAATTTATAAACAATTATTCATTAACTGTGAACAAGCTATTAAGAAGCCTAAAGACCCAAACACAAAACTGTATATTTTTGAATCACTATCCACCCTCCATACGATTGCCAAGAGTCTTGACAGTACATAATAGACCTGATGAATCAGAGCCTGAGCCACGATTACTCAGAGCCAGAGGCTGAGTCCAAATCATAAAAAAACATCCTTTCCTGTTTGTGTTCCTTGATTTTTCCAGATCTGTAGCCTGTGGACCCACTCAATATGGTGGCAGAGCTGAATAGCATGATTAACTTACAGATAAGTCAAAATCAAGGAAAGCAGATCTGAAACTGTTTCATTTAAGTAGCTTTTCAGATGCAGCTGATGAGCTGCAACAGAAAAAGCTTACAATTGTAGACACTTGGACATCTATTCATTCAAATGTTTTTTCTTTACACCCCCATATAATGGCTAGGAGGTACAAGGTAGGCGTTCCTGGTCACAAGTGTATGTGTTTACCTACTTAGCCTAAAACAAAAATTTGTAACTGTTAATCTCTTTGTCTCTCTCCCTCTGTGCATCTCTCTCCTATCTCTGTCTCTCTCTCCTCTCTCTGTCTCTCTCTCCTCTCTCTGTCTCTCTCTCTCCCTCTCTGCATCTCTCCCTCTCTCTCTCTCACTCTCTCTCTCTCTCTCCCTCTCTCTCTGTCTCTGTCTCTCTCTCTCTCTCTGCAGGATGCTTCAGGAACAGAACGAAGATCTCCACAACACTTTACGGCAGACGGCGGTGCGTATGGAATGCCTGGGAGCCGAGTTCATGACTGGACATCAGCTCCTGGAATCTGAGCTGCAGAGGACCCGTGTGGAGCTTAGCAGCATGATGGACAGGTTCACAAGGTCACTGACCAATACAGTGTTGTTGAATGTGCGACAGCCATGTCTTATCCTCACGTTGCAAAATGTGTGCTGCTGGAACGTCAGAGCATTCTCCCCTGTCTCTTTTTAGGCTTCAGGATAACTATTCTTCCACTCAACAGACCAATCACCTTCTAGAGAGAAAACTACACACTGTGGTAAAGCCCATCATTTACTGCAATACCTCAAAGTGTAACCTCAATTTTTCATTTTTCCTGTGTGAATTAAACCATCCACAACTTTGAAGGCACACTTCAGTTCTGCCTCTTTTGCTGCTTTTCTAAGATGGATTTACAAGAGATGTTGGAACATTTTTGTAAGGATTTGATTGCATTTTGCCACAAGAGCATTAGTGAGGTTGGGTACAGATGTTGGATGATTAGATCACGAACACTTCTTCAGCTCATCACAGATCATGGTCCTAGACCTCTCCATAGAATGGAGTTCCACAATGCCAGGGTATCAAGTTCTATTGTCAGTGTGTTTCTGTGGAGATTATGCAAGCTGTATGCATGCCATTTGCAAATTTATTTATCAGAGGCAGTATCTGGATATATAGCCTATCTACAGCTCCGGAAAAAATAAGTTCCCACTGCAAAACTCTTTAGTTTCTCAGGTTTTATTTTTTCTAGCTGCAAGTATTGAACTGAACAGCTTTGCCTTCGCTGTTAAGAACTACTGACAATATTTCTCCTCATTTCCAAATAAAATATTGTTCTTTAAAGCATCATTTTAAAGGAAATTACATCAGAATAAGAGAAATGCTGCAGCTTTTACAGAACCTGAATAATTCAAAGAAAACTAATTTCTCATTCTCTCTTAAACTAAACGCAATAGTGATCTTTAAGGAACTTCTAGTAGTGTTTCACCTCCAACTGGTCTCAGTGTGAGAGGAGAGAGTCGATTACAGCAGTGTTT
>JBBPDH010197617.1:0-15517 GCA_037974565.1 Clupeocharax schoutedeni
AGTAACCAAGTTTCCATCCATTGTTTTGCAATGTTTTTTTATCGACAAACAGAATATGCGGAAAAAATGTGCGAAATTTGCTGTCTCCAGCCTGTTTCCATCCAACTGGCTTTTTATCGATAAAATGGTGTGCGTGATGATGTCACCCTCCCCAAAACGCACAGTCGCATAAGTTTTGGTGTATCGCAAAAAATAAAATCTACTCTTGAGCCGTTTCCATACATATTTTTGTGTTTGTCGCAAATTATCTACCTTTGGTTTTCCACGTGACCCCCCCACCCCCTCCGCTAAACAAAAAAAAATAGATGGAGAGATTATTCACAGAATTTCTCACGGGTCTGGGAGAGACCACGGAATAAGAGCTTCTGGGAGGAGGTGGTAGAGAGACACTTCACAAACAATCTCTGGCTGCAGCAGTTTAGAGCGACGCGGCCGGCGTTTGGGATGCTATGGGTTCATCAGTCCTGATGCTCCGCCCATCACAGGCTGCCACCGACCACTGGCTGAGTGGAGTGTATCATGTGGCACATTTATTTGCCTTTTTTTCCGACAAAAAGTGTTTCCAAAGTAGTTTTTGCGACATCTGAAATATCAATATAGAATTTATGTGCTAAAGTTAAATGGAAAAATATTATGTTGACATTTATCGATAATTAGCGTTTCCATCAGCTATATTGATAAAAAAATTGAAGCGTTGAATATTTTTTCGCAAAAACTCCTTGTATGGAAACATGGCTTATGGCTCTCATCTACTCTTGTTTTAACTCTAGACTTTGGCTTGTGTTGTTCCGGTATTGTTTGGCAGGTGTTGGCTAATTATTATTTGATAGATGGTGTATAGATGCACCGAATGTGCAGTACCTCGGTTAAATAGTGGGACTGGATTTAAGTAGTTTACAGATTTAAGAAACAGTTGTGGACTACCTGAGCACTAACGTACGTCACTCTGCTGTAAATGTAAATTCTTTAATTTGTCTCCTGCTGCTCTTTAGTCAAACCAACCTGTGTGACCTTAACGATATTTCCTTTGGTGAAATTCCCACGGTGGCGTGGTCAGCTACGTAGTTTATTCTTTCAAGTAATCATTAAACTTATTCCCTTCACTTCGTCACACGTGCTAGAGCAGATTATGCCCATAGCTTTTGATGACGGATGATCGGGCAAGTTCTCCAAGCTCATAGTTCAGTTTTACTTATTATTTTATGACTGCGCACGCATCAGATTGCCTTGCAGCACTTTTTGCAACCCTCAAAATATCAAAGGGAAGCAAAAGCTAAACTCTTGCTCACAGAATCCAGCAGTGTTTGATGCTTTATTTACAGTGGAGTGTAGCTTGGCTTATTTACCTGTCTAAGCAACCGCATACACTAATGTCACTGACGGGGTTCGACAGAAGATGAAGGCTGCATTAAGTGGCATCATTTACTCCACATTTTAAGCATGCAATGAGTAGACTCCTTCACCAACGCCTGTCATCTCCCAATGCTGATTGGTAGTGTCAGTAGCAATGCCTCTTTGCACAACTGGTATTAATGAGATTCAGTACTGGCCAGTATTGACACACTGCGCCTAGAAACTTTAATATTAACAGCTTCTTCGAATCCAGCTCCTCTCCACCATGACCTTGAAACAGAATTTGTGACACAGTCTGATCGACTGTCCAAACACATGAGGAGCTGCGCTGCCCCAAACATCCGCTGAAATCGCTTTAGGCAGAGGATTTTAAAAACCTGAATTTTAAAAGTAACTTTTAAAAATTCAGTAGCTTTCAATACTCCATGCAACACTACAGCAGACAGAGCAGTTATCCAGTTATGATACATATCCGTTGCTGCGGCAGTAACATAACCCGAATTTTAGTGTTAGTGGAAACACTAAAATTCGGTAAAATTTGGGGTGGCTGGGTGGCCTAGTGGTTAAGGCATCCACCCTGCGACCAGAAAGTCCGGGTTCAATCCCCAAGACTGCTAGGCACCGCCGAGGTACCCTGAGCAAGGTACCGTCCCCGCGCACTGCTCCCCGGGCGCCGTGTTCCTGGCTGCCCACCGCTTCACTTGGTGAATGGGTTAAATGCAGAGAATTGAGCAATTTCCTCCGGGATAAATATAGTATATAAAAATTAAAAAAAAAAAAGAAACACACCCCTAGCCTAAGTCACTTACCGATCCTAACACAGTTGTAAAATCATAATGTAGGTCAGTGGTTCCCAATCTGGGGTCCGGGCCCCCCTTATGGGGCGTTAGAGATCGCAGTGAGTGCGCACAATTTTATTTGCACTGAGGTTAAAATTAGATTTGTACTCATTAAATTAGTAAAATCCCAATGTCTGAGAAACTTAAAAGAATGTGTGTGTGTGTGTGTGTGTGTGTGTGTGTGTGTGTGTGTGTGTGTTGTGAAAAGAAATGTTTGTAATAATCCCTTTATTCTTCTTTAGTGTCTATGCGGGTAAGAGTTGGGGTTGGGGGACCTAGAACACAGGCAAAGGGGGCTTCAAGGTTGGGAACCACTGATCTAGGTTATAAATGTACCACAATAATGTGAGCTTTAAACAGTCCACAATTGCGTAGGTAAGCTTACTGGGGGACGTCAGCTCCCTCACTCATATACTGCCTGTTCTTCCACCATGTGCAACCAAACTAGTCACAGTTTCGCAAACTCGAAACAGCGTAGACTGTTGTGACCTATAATTTGAACTGTACTTATTAACTACCTATTTGAATTGGCACCCAGACATTTACATTTACGGCATTCATCAGACGCTTTTATCCAAAGTGACTTCCATTCCTTAACTACAGGGGGCAGTCTCTCCCGGGAGCAACTCAGGGTTAAGGGTCTTGCTCAGGAACCCAGTGGTGGGGTGTTGAAGGTAGGATTCGAACCCATGATCTCTTGGTCTAAGGGGCGAGTATCCTACCCACTAAGCCAGCACCACACCCATTTCATGTTGTACAGAGATGGATTTGCAAATACACATAAGAATGCCAGAGTAAACACACCCAAGACACATTGAAAGTTCTCAAAACACTTCAGGAAGTGAACTGAGATGCAATTTAGACGCACATTCAAAAACCAAAGGCTCTTCCACTACTGTGATGCTGCCCCTACCCACTGCTCTGTTTGGTGGAAAGAGGCCAACTTCCAGACTGCCACCACTTAATAAAGGCACTGCTGCTCCTCTGTGCCTTTCCTGATGAGTTTCTTGAGATGCCTTCTTTGGTCAAGTTAGTAGAAGTGAAGCAGCCGTTTGGTTTAACTCTACTCGTCTACTTTACACTGCAAAAACTCCTGATCTAATTAAGATGTGCGATCGTATTTCGAGCCTAAAAGTCTTCTTGATCTTGTTTGATGATGAGAATAATATACTATATAAGATCAGATTTCTTGTCTTATATTGTATATATAGATTATTTTAAGATATTTTTTCTATTTAAAGAAAACTTAAGACTAAAAACAACTGAAATTATCTGTCAGTGCAGTAAGATATTTACATTTACAGCATTTATCAGACGCTTCTATCCAAAGCGACTTCCATTCTCTAACTACAGGGGGCAGTCTCTCCCTGGAGCAACTTGGGGTTAAGGGTCTCAGTGGTGGCTCAGGGACCCAGTGGTGGTGCTGAAGGTAGGATTCGAACCTGTGACCTCTTGGTCTGGAGGCAAGTATCCTACCCTCTGAGCTTCCGCCACCCTCCTATCTTATTTACACTTGATAAGATTAAATCTTGAAATAAGGAAAAAAAATACCTTAAACAATCTTAATAATCTTACACAGTCTGCTCTTATATAGTATACTTCTCTTAACACAAGAACAAGAAGACTTTTAGGCTAGAGATAAGATTGTAAGTCTTAGTTCGAGCAGGAGTTTTTGCAGTGTACTCACAGTTATATGCAGTTTGGCTACAATATATAGTGTTCTACACGTGGTGCAATGATGGTAGTGACTCAGGAAGCTAATCTAGTGAACAGTAGCAGGTTGAGGGACAGAATGGTATTGTAAAAAAAAATTCTGCTTTTCAGAACAGAAAGATGAGAAATGACAGGCAATAGGTTGTTGTGCCTGAGCCAATTTGCTCACATTGTAATCGGATTGTAATCCGACTAGTCAGATATACCAGATCTTTACGGTTTACAATCCGGACAGTAGTCTCCAACAAGTGCCCAGATGTAAACATGAACCTTGATTTGCACCACAGACATAAATTCTTATTTCTGGCTCTACTTCTGGCACACTTGAGCTCCGCCATTGGCAGCTAGAGCTGTGCCATTACATGCTGTGGCTCCTCAGCTGCCAAGGTTAAGCAATGCCAGTTCTCACCACAGCTTTAATTGTGTTGTGACTGGGGCAGAGGGACCATGCAACAAAAATAACCAGCTTGCGAACAGCAACTGTATTCGGTTCCGGCCAAAACCAATTTCGCCCCCTTTAGTTAAAAAGAAGACAGCAGCATCATGAAAATGAAGAGAATTAAATTGCATCCATTTTCTGCAATCAGAGACTCGTGCCCCCTTCTTTCTGTAAAATTAAAATCGGGTGTGGTTGCCATCTTGTGAATGTTAATGAGGACATTTCTTTCTTAGCTTGAATCTGTCTCATAGCAACAAGGCAATCTGTGAAGTAGCCCTGTATCAGGACGGCCTAGTTATCATATAATTGACTTGTTTGTCAGTTTATTTTCTAATCTTCGTGTAAAAAATAAGAAATTGAGAGCTCAAAATAGTGTGGCAGGTGTGTAAAGTAGTGAGTCTCTACATGGACAGCCTGTGTTTACGACCTCTTCCGCCTAAACGATGACCACAGCTGTCAGGGGGGGCAACAGCAGTGTGTTACCCGTGGGCTGTTAAAGCTGGGTAACAGTTACAATGAGCGAATGAGTGCATGCTTCAGATGAAGGTTGCGTTCTTCTGCCGCTCCCATGAGCCTTGCCAGCACTCCAAAAGCTTGGCAGGGAATGTGGAGCCAGCTACGGCAGACTGATAGGGTGCTGCTGCCTCTTAGAGGATCACTGGGGTAACACACACACACACACACACACACACACCTCCAGACAGATAAAGACTGCACACCTTCACACACACCTCTACATATTTCATGCCTTTTCACTTTCTCTCTCTCTCCGGCTCACATCCACACACACAAGCAGACCACATACCCAGACCAGCTATAACATTTAAACCACTGACAGGTGAAGTGAATAACACTGATTATTCTGTTGCAGTGGTAGCTGTCAAGGGGTAGGGTGTGATAGGTAGCAAGTTTTACGAAGATGATGTGTTAGAAGCAGGTAAATGGCCAAGTCCAAGGATCTGAGTGACTTTGACAGGGGCCAAATTGTGAGGCTAAACGACATCCACAAAATAGCAGGTGTTCCCAGCATGCAGTGCTTAGTACTACCCACCAGAAGTGGTCCAAGGAAGGACGAACAGTGACAAGGTTGTGATTGTTTGTGAATCTGTCAGAGTGACATCACTACATGCACTATTGGAGGGGATGGACATAATTTTAAAAGAATCACATTAAGGAAAACTTTATCTTTCAATATTCCACACAAAACTATTTCAGACACAGCAGTAACTTGAACTGAACTCAATAGGGGTGTAACGGTACACAGATGGCACCTCGGTTTTGGGGTCACTGTTCAGTACGGTTCACAATACAGCAAAGTTAAGCAACAAAAAGCTCGGTGAGCTTTGATGAGGCTTGGTTTGTTTTTGCTTATTTTAAATAAACAGCAGTGTATTAACCAGTAAACACACACTCTTGCTTATATTCTCATGTATATGTAAGGCGCCAGTAGGTGGCACTATTGCACCACACTATGATCCAGGTTTATGATTTACTTGTGCTTTTTGGTCCCTCTGTAATTCCGTATTACTTCAATCACGTCTTCTCTGTCGTACCGTGTATTCTCCGGCAGACATCATGTACCGAACCGTGAGCCATGTACGGCGACGGTACGCTACGAATACATGTACCGTTACAGTCCTACTAAATAACTATTTAAATTGGCACACAATTACATTACATTACATGTTGTTCAGAAGTTAGTTTGTACGGTCACATAAAAATGCCAGAGTAAACACACCCAAGATGTAATTGAAGCACATATTACTGAAAGACAGACAGGTGTCAGAACACACAGTGTCTCACAGCCTTCTGCATTTACCACTGAACGCAACCAAAGAGAAACGGATGTAGGTGACCTTGTCATGTTTTTTTTTATATCATATATTTGTGTGTGTGTGTGTGTGTGTGTGTGTGTGTCTTACCTGGAAAACAGTGCTGGACTGGCTATGGGGTGGGCTAATGGTGAAATTGAGCCTTTTCGCAACTGCACACCGCCTCCTCAAAATCGAGCGCGACACCTGCGTGTATTCCCGCTAATACCCCTCTCCCCCACTACACCCGGGTGTGCCGGTCTCAAAATGCCCGGTAAGATGTTTTGTCCCAGTCCAGCCCTGCTGGAGAGCTGTGCAGACACACCAGATAAATGCTTCCTGCCATACAGCCAGAATTGTTCAGTAATGGCTCAAAGAACAAGAGTTCAACCTTCAACTTCCATGGAGGATTTGTAAAGGATGCCGGATGCCGGGGGGTGTCTGTTATGGCTGATTGGTGTTTGTTCTGCAGAGGCAGAGAGTTAAAGGTAGTCACACAAATAAGAGACAGGCTTGTGTTGCATCTACAGAAATAATAAAACTACAGTTTACCCAGACATACTGCAAGCCATAAAGCACTCCACAAATACAGTTTAGTCTGGGACACAGGATCCACAGAGAGTCTGGCTGGCTAAGCAAGTCTTCTGCTGAAAGAAAAACAGAGCAAAGCAAAGAAGAACTCACAAACGATAGTGAAGATTACCTTCAGTATCAAATTCAGTCCTGAACAGTAACAGCACTGCACAGATAAGCACTTCCTCTGGGTCTTGCTCAACAGTTAATTAGCAAGTCCTTCATGCGCGTGCTGATCAGTGAACATGTGCTGATTTCATAAACAAGAATAGCACAGAGAGAAGAGGAGCATAAACAAACAAACTGAGATTTTTAGGCAGTATACGGGGTGGACAGATGAAACTGCTGTGCATTGTACTTAATGGAATAGTTCAGTACACAGTCAGATTGTCCCCTTGCCCCAGTAGTCGATAAGACTAAACATATTTGGCGTTCAAATTTTGCATCTTTACTTTAAATCTGTAGTAACAACAAACACTACAACCCATTTGTCACTCAAATCCTTTCTGTAAATACATCCTTCATAGGTCTTCATTAAGGTGATACAGATTTAGAACACACTATGACTTACCATGAACTATAAAAATGAACAAAAGTTCAATATTGGATAGACATTTTTGAAAACCCCAGGAGAAAACAGTACCCCTGCTCTGGAGGTCTTTTTGAGAAAAAAAATTATGTGGATCAGGAGTCACGGATTCAGTCACACACAGATATTTTTTGAGAACCGAACTCAAAGTTTTATGCGGAAATCCTCACAATAACGCAGAAACTGCAAATATCCTCCGCCTTTTTTGCTTTTTGTGGCAATAACTATAGCACACAGAGACGCCAATCTCCACAGTTTGACTGATCTTCAGGAGACCTTTCCAACGAGCCCTGGTTTGGACTTATAGATCAGAGGTTATTCACTGATTACCATTCACCTCACTGCTGTGTCCCAATACTTTTGTCCAGCAAAGGTCCATTGCTCGGTGGGACTTTACATTTTCTTTAAGGGTATTGCATTACACTGTTTAGGGTTTACATTATAAAAATAGGCTTTTTAGGCATTTTTGAACAAAAACATAAAAACATCACTATACGCGGGTTCTCTTGGAATGTAAACCCTGCGTAAAGCGGGGGATTACTGTACTTCCGAAGCTCATAAGGGGTTATTTTATCCCTAAATGAGTTTGGGAAGGTGGCTCAGCCGATGGTGCTGTTAATTTCCAGTCTGAGTCCCCAGGCCCCCTCTCTGTGCGGAGTTTATATCTTCTCCTCATGTCTGCATGTGTTTCCACCAAGAGATTCGGTTTCCTTCCACAGTCCAAAGACATTTACTTAAACTGGGGAAGCTCTGTCTGTGTTGTTTTGCGCTATGACTGCTTAGGCTCCAGCATCCCAGTTAGGATAGACAGCTCAGAAAATGGATGTATGAAAAAATTGCATTTTTATATTATATTCCTACAAGACTCCCGTGTTTCTTGTAGGTTTACCTGTGGATCTCTGTGAATATTTCTATTGTTCTATTGTGTGCCTATTTGGAGGGGTGGAGGTAACTCAGTGGGTAGGATACTTACCTCCAAACCAAGAGGTCATGGGTTCGAATCCTACCTTCAGCAGACCACCACTGGGTCCCTGAGCAAGACCCTTAACCCCAAGTTGCTCCAGAGAGAGACTGCCCCCTGTAGGTAAAGAATGGAAGTCGCTTTGGATAAAAGCGTCTGATAAATGCCTTAAATGTAAATGTAAATATTTTAATACCACAAGGAAGCGTCCAATTTCATATGTGCAAGCCTCCTGCCGCTGTTGTGTGCATCCATCAAGTTTCCAGAAGTTATTAATTCACTTCTGCTTGACACGACACCAGTCTTGTAGAATTTCTGCATAAGCAGATTCATGCTGAAGGCTGATGAAAGTGCTACATGCTAATAGATAGGCATTTAGATAGGCACCTTAAAATACAGTGTAAGCAAACTTGTTCTAGCAAATCGAAGCTAGAAGAGCAGTGACAGGAACACTGTTCTGAATGCAGATGTTGCAGGATGTTCTCAGCAAGACCATGCTAGTCTTCATTTGGCACATTTCACAAATTGCCTTGGCAAAGAAACACCTACTTTGTAGGGAAAGAGCTGTTTGACTGACTGAACAACCGATCACAACCTTGTTTTCGCTGCTAGCCGCCATTGTTCTCCTCCTAGCAAGTTAAGCTAACCAGTGACACAAATATGTGGCTGTCATGTCATGGCTGGTGCAAGGAGTAGCTTGATACAGGTTTATTCAGACAATGGCAGGAAAACTCAAACATGTATTATCACTCTGTCTCATATATATGTAGTCTGCAGGAGCTCTGCCACAACAATCACAGATGTGGAGGTAAATCCCATGACTTCAGAATGTTTAAACTGACAACCAGAGTGACAGTGGACTTAACGTCATGGCGTGTGTGGGTAAGGGAAAGGGGAGGATGCAAGGCTAAGTGAAAACAAACAAACAGTTTAATAAACAGAACTTTGGTGTACAAAACAAAAACTACAGAAAACCAAGGGAACCCCGACTCGGGACAATAACAGAAAAGCTCAAACAGAAATAAAACCAGAAAAACAGGCAAGACTCGTGCTAGGCTTCAGAACAGGAAACTCAAGAACCGCCAGGATGTCTGGAAAACAGACAAGAGCCAATGTGATACACAGAGTCAGATCAAACGGGACGCAAACACCAATTCAAAGGGCTGAAGCACGAGCCTGCAAACACAAAAGCACAACAGGAACCATTAGGAACAGGACATGTATCACAGGAGGCAAAATAAGGAGCATACACACAAGGTAGAACCAATACAGACACACCGACTCGAGGTCAGACTGGGTTTAAATGGGGATTGAAAACAGGTGAAACTAATAAGGATGGACATAACACAAACGGAACGCGGAGACTCGAAAGGGAGGAAGGGAGGTGGATTGGGATGCGGGCAGGTATGGAACTGAGACAGGAATGGAGACAGAAACTAAAGAATGGAAAACACAGAGACATCTGGGACAAAATAAATGGAAAAAAACGAATACTCAGGGGACGGGGAGCGGAATCTACGGGGGGAGGGCGAGGCGACCATGACACTTAAGAAAAGCAATCAGTGATGTGAGAGAAATCAATACAAAAGCAACAGATAATAATAAAAATAAATAATAATAATAATAATAATAATAATAATAATAATAATAATAATAACAATAAAATTATAATGGTGTAATTGAATATGTGTTAAAGTAATCAATAGCTTAACGGTTTTGTTCAAGCAATTTTCTGTAGAAACATTTAATGATTTTCAAGTGGTACAACGTTCAGTTTTAACAGACACTCATACACTATCCATGGGGGAGATTAAAGCTTGAGCACATCTCAATATGCCCCGAAATCATGTTACAAGCAAACAGTATGTTTTGTTTTGTTTAGACAGTTTGAGAATATAACCCAGGTATAATCGTAAAGGAATGACCATAGTTAGTAGAATTATTCACAGAGCACTTTTCGTGCTATATGCAATTCAGATGGCTTCACCAACAATAAACAGGCAGACAGACATTGTGGCAGTACATAGAAAATAAAAATAATGATAAAGAACAGAACAGAAAACGTAAAAATGTGAAAAGTAAGCATAACAGTTTGGACTGCCAGCCTATCAGATCATGATCATGGAACTTCCATTTGTCTGGAATTTGATCTGCTTTCCTGGCAAAAGACTCCATGACCAGTGGCACAATATCCCATTAAACAGATAAAACCTGCTGCACAGTCGTGCGTACATATGGATTCGGAGATAGTCGGGTAGAATTGACCAAATGACGATAGTTGTAGTGAGATTACAAGCAATACATATAAGCCGCTTTGCCTGAGTGGGAGCATCTGAGGCTTAGATTGCAGTGATAATGATGGCCATTATGTGTACCCCCGAATATCATGGGGCGCTAGGAACAGTGAGGTGGACCAGAGTGGGGCTCCAGTAGAGAGAATGATGCAGGCAGTGGTTCAGCCGTTTGGTCTGGTAACAGCAGGGAGAGATCCTTGCCCACTCGGATTACAATATACCCTTTAAGACCACTTCAGGGACTCACAGCCACAAGCCCTTTAAGAGGAGAAATGGAGTTTGTGTTTGTGAGTGTGTGTGTTGAGCCGAGTGCGAAGAGATGACAGACACTTCTCTATTTTCTACTCTTTTACTTCACTGTCTGAGGGCTAGCATGGGAAAGTGGCCGGCACAATCATTTATGGAGCCTCCGAACTCTAGAGAGGAGAAAAGAGAGAAGCCCCTCCATCCCCCATTTCCTTCAAGCGCAAAACATATTGATATTTCAGGCCGAACTAATAGTTGATGAATGAAACGACAAACCCTGCATATTGGGCCTCTGGCTGCAATAGCAGATAAAAAGGCGATGTAATAGACTTCCAAATTATTTCTAAAATCAATGTGGCTTTATCTGGCGGGAGTCTTTAGATTAAAATTGGTTTTTAGAATCCCGTTTTGAGCCATTATCTCCTCTCTAATTCCTTGTGTGTAATGAATACAAAATGATCCATGTATGGAAACGATGTCAAATCGATATGGCTCCCACCAGCAAAAAAATCAAAAAGCAGTTTAGTGAAAATCCTCCATTACAGAGGACAAATTACACTCTAGGCCGGTTTAGCAGCAAAGCTCGGAAGCACAGTCACATCACAGCTGATTGTTTTCACACTGGGATATAAAATAATGAGAATATATACAGTGAGAACAGATGAGCCGCGCAGATCTGAGAGGAAGACGTAGGTTCATTTCCAGCTATCTCTATCCTCTCAGGTTGAGAGGAGTTGATGCTACATTAAGGTCTAGGTGCTCAGTGTATGCTGTGCTGCAGGGGAGGCCTAAGGATTATCCCAACATGGGACACTGTTCTGTCAAAGGAATGTATGAAAATAAGGAGAAAGAAGAAGTGATGGGTCAAACTCAGTAGCTTTAGAAATGCATTAACACTGAATATTTAAGGGTTTGAAGAAAGTTTGAATATGTGTGTCTAAGTGTGCCAGTGTGAAAGAGAGAGATGCATACACCCTCTCAAATCCAGTTTACTTCCTCAGGAAGCACTTTAACGAGTGCCTGATGACTGGAGCCCTGCATATCCAATTCCTTTTACATTACTCACAGAGGAGTTCGAGATGTTTCTGCTAGTTTCATCGCCAGACAGGGCATGCGAGGAAAGCCTACTTGTCAAACTTGAGTCATGAGACCTGAAAGTTGGCAAGAGGAAAACTTTCCTCAGTAAGTAAGTTTGTTAAACCCGTAAATCAGTTTAAACCATCTCTTGATGGGATAGTGGGGCATCGGCTCTTCTTCTGGCTTTTGGGGACCTCCTGAAAGTTCATGTTCGCAGCGAACACAGTTCAAGGATTACGGATATTGAATCCACCATTCCGATGAGTATCACACAGGAGACAATAACAGCATTGAGCAAAGTGCAGCGTATAGCAGAAACAATGCAACAAATAGACACCATAGCAATGTGACAATAGTGTTGGTGTAAATCTGAGACAATGCAGTAAGTAGATTATATAGCGGTGTAACAGTAAAGTCTATGTGAGCCTTCCAGGATGAATAATATTGCACCAAACTGTTTTTTTTTGCACAGGAGACTGTTAAAAGCATAGAATCACACTGATTAAGTGTGTGGCTAATCGAGTCGAATGACAGGACATAAAAGTGAACAGGTAAAGTGCAGGTGCTATTGAAAGTCCAGGGGCCGGTTTCACTAAAGTAGTTCAGACTGGTCTATGGGGTCTTAAGTTTATTTCACAAAAGTGAAGACCAACTCATTTTAGACTTAAAGTTAGCCACCTTACCCCCTGGCTAACATAGGTCTAAAGTGCTATGTCACCAAGAAAGCAGCAGAAAAAGAGCAAGAAAACAGAGGAAGGGATGCTCAAACTGGTGGTTTGCTGATGAATTTCTGGAGAGAGTTTCTGGAGTGAAAATTTCTCTCTTTGCTTCTTGCACCATGTTCTTAAATCTTTTTGGAGCCGCGACAACATCCCTGACGACGACACGATTTACACTGTAAACGGATGGATCTTTTTCCAAACGGTGTTTTTCTTTTTGTTGTTGCATTCTTCACTAAACCTCCCTAACAAAATGTCGTTATAGGGGTGGTGGCGTAGTGGGTAGGATACTTGCCTCTCGACCAAGAGGTCATGGGTTCGAATCCTACCATCAGCACCACCACTGGGTTCCTGAGCGAGACCCTTAACCCTGAGTTGCTCCAGGGAGAGACTGCCCCCTGTAGTTAGGGAATGGAAGTCGCTTTGAATAAAAGCGTCTGATAAATGCCGTAAATGTTCCTCCAAAATCCATGGGTTTTCCAAATGGGTGAAAGGTGCTGCACTGTTAGATTTCCCCTTATGGCATCCCCATGGTTGTCTATCAGTTTAATTCAGTGCTTGTATTTCATTGCTTTACCCAGGCGTTTGTTCAAAAAAGCTCCCAACTCAGACTTACATCGTGACTCAATGTCTTACATTCATGACAGCATTATTTTCCAAGTCTGCACTCTTTAGAGAAAATGAAGATCCAGTGCTTTCATTCAGGAGGGCACACAATTCAGATAAAACAATTCACAGGCAAGCAAACAAACTCCGAGATAAGCCAACAAACTCAGAGACTTTCGAACTCCCTTCTTTGAGGTAATGCCGCACGTCGTAAGCATTTTTCATTCTTATTCTTCACAGATATCAAAGAGTTACTGGATTTAAAATGTTCTAACGCAGACAGCCATCCACCCACCATAATCTATGCTCTCAGATATTGCCACCACTTACTCTCTCTCACATACACCCCTTTGATTAGCTTTCATGGGCCTCGTGTAACATTTGCACTAAAAACATAACGCTATAATGTGTGATTTATCACAAATGAGCTGGTTCCGCCCGAGCTGCTGCAGACAACCAGCAAATGAAAACATAATGCAAAGCTGGCAGCCTCTGACAATCTGTGAAATCAACACAGCAGCCACGGCTAGCCGTGTGTGTGTGTGTGTGTGTGTGTGTGTGTGTGTGTGTGTGTGTGTGTGTGTGTGTGTGTGTGTGTGTAATAAGGTTGGAGGCTTTCATCTCCACATCTTCAAGAAGGAAGGTGCTGGGCACTCCTCCAGGTTATAGAGAGGGGTCATTACAGCCCATAAGTGGACTTAGGTTGAATTGAATCTTATGCAAAAGTTCAGTTGATTGTTTTTTTTGCTGGTCATTAGTCAGTGATCACCAAGTAATTATTCTAGTAACATTGTATCTACCCCATATAGTCTTTTTGGTAAAAAAAAAAAAAAAAGAATAAACATCATACAGGTGTTAAGTGGCTGATAGTCACTTCAAGTCGCTAATAAAGTCTGGAAGATTTCTGGAAGTTAAAATTGTTAATCTGCTGATAAATATTTAGTATGAGGCCTCTGCTTCCTTCTTCCTTTTAGAACAACGGATCATCATTCGGTGTAACACAGAACTGTATTACCGCCACCAGTCCAGTGGTGGCAATAATACACTGAAAAGTTGTCAACCGGCATAAAAAGAAGAAGAAGAAGGTGCTGCAGCGTGTAGCATGACTGCTCTGTGTCTTGTCCTCGTATTTCAGTGTTTTACATTTTTGTCCCCCCAATTTTCAACAGAATAAAAAACAGAATAAATAAAAAAAAAAACTAAAAGAATACAAATAAACTGCTGGCAGCAGCATTTTTAAAGAGCTGGAGCTGTCTAATGGGCTTTTTCATAATTGAATCCTCTGCAAAATAATCAAAATTTGGCACATTTTGACAAAAAACAACTATACACAGTAAAAAAGGAGCCCTAAATTAATCCCTGAGGGTCACCTTTAGTCACCAATGTCCAACCAGATTAACCAGAGAATTGTCTTCAGATACATTACCTGATATCAACAAAATCCGCGTCTCTTGTTGTTGATCGATTCAATCTTGGTTCTCACCAGCATTCTGAGGCTTTAAAACCAATTTTTAGATAAAGGTACTGTCATCTTGCAAATCCCACACATACAGAAGTGTAATCAACTTTCCATGGTGCAGTTATTTTTTTATCCTTTGAGTCAGATTTTTAAAAAAAAGTAGCGTTAGCCGGAGTCCAGTTATTACTTTCACATAATCCACTTTTTTTGAATAACTAGCTAACAGGTGTCTACGACTACATCTAAGAGCATTATGTATACAGTGACCCCCACTTTAACGTGGATCAGCAGTTGCGGTTTCAGTTTTTCTGAGAACCATACTGTCACGGCTGCGGGGGTTAACCCACTGCCGTGATTTACCCCTAGAATCCCAGATAGGAGGCACGCAGGGATCCATGACTTCAGGCTCTTTATTTTACATGAATGGAACGAAAACCTGGCGCGATGGCCGATACATGAAAACAGGGCTGATGATTCGATATGAGGCGATGGACCGATACTGTGGTCCACATAACTAGAACTTAAATACAGATCATGACTCAAATATAAACCAATCAGTGTACACAATCACTTAACTAAACACAGGACACATGGAAACATGAAACAAGAAACAAAACACAAACAAAATCCCAAAATTAAAGCCCCCATAACAAAAACAAAACAGTGGCCCTTACCGTAGTCTCCGCCTCAGACGTCACGCCCACAAACCGTTGGCTAAACGTTTATTTTCGGTCCGCCGGGAAACAAAGCGCAGACGTGTGATCACAGAAGTGTGATCTACTGATTTACTCGGTGTTTTGATCAGATGTGGTAATGCAGACGCCATTGTTGTTATACG
>JBBPDH010197626.1:0-15517 GCA_037974565.1 Clupeocharax schoutedeni
GAAAAACACCATTTACTGCAGTTCAGTCAGTCTTTGGCGATATGGATATTGCGCATGTTGATATCGCGATGACGGTACTTTTGCGATATATCGTGCAGCCCTATTTAAAAGCAAATGTTAATGCACTTCATTCATATGGCAGTACTTTAAAAAATAAGTGTGCAATACACCAATCAATACTGCCTCTGTAAGTCTCTCTAAATATTAATAAAAATAATACATTTGATTTCTAACGTTTTTTCCATTAAGAACAGTCTCAAAGTGCTGTAGCAAAGCGTTTTACACCAAGTGCCTTATGGGGCTGTAAATTGAAACTGTACCTTCAGGCCTTGGCACTTGATGACTTTGGCCTGAAGGAATCTCAGGAACACGAGGAATATGCTTGTCTGAAGGAAACGGTGATAAATGGGAATCAGTCCTGGAGATTTTCGCACTTCGTCAAGTCAAAAGTGATGACACAGATTGATGTTGTGTGGGTGGATGAGAAAATGACGTCTGTGTGTTATATAAGTGGATGTTAACTATAAAGCAGACTGAGGAGTTATTTTAAGTGAAAGGGGATTTAAAGGCTTGATTTGAAAACTTGTCCGGTTTGAAATAAGCTTTAATCCACCTCTAATCATTCGAATGATCATTAATGGTTGATAGAAAACAACTGATGTTGAATGAAATTGTCAAAATTGGCTCAAAGTTTAGTTCTTTGCAGATTAAATACAAAAGTCATGATTGAAATGCATTTGCTGAATGTGATGTAAATATGAATAGAATTGTTTTACTTCACAGTTTGACATTCATTGGCTGTTGCTGGGAGACAGCAGATCTCGATTTTATCACGACATAATTTTGATCTTCGACACAAGGTTCCTGCTGACAATTCAAGGACATTTCCTGAGTTATCATGTTTTGCCAGGTTTAAACCAAACCACAATACATTCGATTAAAGAGCGCTTATTTCTTTTTTTCTCATTTTAGTTATTTCCCTGACATTTACAAGGCTGTTTTCCAGCCTCACTTTACTTTTTAGAACTAAACAGGCTGTTACTGGGTCTTTGAGACCCATATATATGCAAATAAGTTCTGATTGGCTGCCCTCAATTATTTTTCAAAAAGCAGTCTGAACTGAAACACTCCTTTTAGGGTGAATGGGTGGGGCTAAACTACTGAGGAACAATAGGTGGGTGCAAATAGTGTTGTTGTTTGTTTTAAAGACTGTTTGTATTATTACATTATTTTATTATTATTTAAAAAAGCGAAAAGGTTGTTTTCTATCAAACGGCATCGTTTAGAGATTCCTCTGTAAACTTGGTCCATGTTTCGCTGGATGTGAAGCTTTATATTTTTTCAGTTGTTTGCTTGAATTGCAATTAATTGGGCAGCAGAATGAAGACCTGGCTTGTTCTGCTGGGGTCCTTTCATGGTGGTCCTTTTTTGAAATGGAAACCTGAGGCTTGCGTCTCTTTCTACATCGTTATTTATTCAAGTGAATTTCCAATTTTGCCTTTATTGATGGCTCAACTTTTCCACATAAGCTATGCACATTCAGGGGACTTTCAGGGTCTCTTCAAGCCTTATTTTCCAATTCCAAAATCCATATAAAAGAGAGGCGAATGGAAAAAGCCACTATAGAAGCTTCCTTAATAAATAAAGAGACATTGACCATGCCTTACATTCTCTTGTCAGAGTGAAGAACTCAGACCCTCCTCTGAAGTACATCGCTGGAATAAAGGCCGACGATGAATGCCAGATCAGCCATCAACAAAGAGATCTTCACCCCGCATGATGAGAGGATGCTGGCGGCTGTTCAGGTGAAGAGGAGGACGAAGAAGAAGATTCCCTTCCTGGCAACGGGTGGCCAGGGCGACTACACCACTTTCATCTGTTTGTCAGGTAAGTCTTCTCAGCTCTGGTCCTGCAGCTCCGGGTAGTGGTGATATATTGTCTTCATCAAACAAAGCTCCGTAGAGTACCACACCTCTGCAGTATTGTGTATACATTGGCATAGCAGAGATGGGGATTTAAGACATGACTCTGACTTTGGTGTTGTGACTTGTAACTCCTAAACAATGTTCATTTCATGGAATTATTTATTTATATCTCGCACTCTTTCCAACGAGCCGAAAACCGCTCACCTCTGCCTCGGTGTCCCATTACTTTTGTCCCTGAACAGTTTTCAGCTAATAACGGTTTTCGAGGCGTCGTTGGAAAGGGGTAATCGAGTTTCACATTTTGATCTCAGCATTTACACTCGAGCACAAACACTTGAGACTTGACTTGGAATTCATCTCACTCCTAAACTGCAACACAGTGATGGGTAGACTCCTCCACATGCTGCCCCACTCCTGTGGAATTCCCTCCCTGACATCCTGAGGGAACCACAACCTACTGACTGTTTTAAAAAAGAAGACATTTCTTTTGAAAAAAACCTTTGGTTCCCTCTCTTAGATGTTTTCTATATTTATTGTTTAATAATATTTTTAATGCTGGCCTAATATCTGTTTTCACCTATAGCCCTTTGAGATCTTGCATTACACATAACTGAAATGTATTATTATTATTAATATTATTATTATTATTATTAACCATGGATACAGACCCCAGAGGAGGCCAAAAGTCTTTAAAGCCTGTCGTTCACTTATTGATCGTTTCATCCCAACCACAGCATCTACAACAGAAGAAAGCTGAGCTGTTGAGCCATGCTGGTTGAACACTAGTTAACTGCACAGTGTACATTTTGCCACAGTGTGAGGGTTCATCCAACAAAACAGCTTTGGCTCTTGGGGCCACACCATTGACCAGTAAACTTGGTGTATCATTGGGAAATCTGTTCTTTATTAGTAAATCAATCACACTTTCATACAATTAATGATGACATACCACAACTGTGGTGATTGCTAAACTGGTCACGTTCTTTAAAGAGGCCAGTATTAAGCCTCAACTTGCACACTTGCTTTTGGCTTGCATATCTGCTTCATATCTGCTTCAGGCAGGGTCTGTCTAAAAATAAAGTATATATTAATGCTTAATGCTGCTGGACACATCATGAGTGATTTTCCTGGATGACTTACATTGTGATTATAAGCATAACAAAAGAAACACTCTGTCTCTTAGTCACTGTAGACAGTTTCCTAACTCTGAAGTGGATGTAGGAGCAGTAAATCCATGGTTGGTTCTTCATTGTTGTTAAATAAAAGGTTGCAGACCTGGTTTAATTGTGGATATTTTCTACATTGTTATATAAATAAGAGGATTCAGTTACTGGCACAATGCCTGGCTCTGTCTGAAAGTTTTGTATTGTTACATCACGCTAAATATGGCCTAGTACTCCTCATCCATAAATGGCGTCAGCTCGTGTGGTGGCTGCCTGCTTTCTGCTCATAACGCAAGTCATTTCAGTGGTGGCCCGCTCTTTGTTTCCATGTATTTCAAACACTTCTCGAGAAGTGACCCAGACACTCCCCAGCCTGAGTGTCTTTTCTTGCGGGGAGTATGTGGGAGCTGAGCTACGGTGCTTGTACCGATTAACCTTTCGGTCCATCTTATCAGCCCTCTGTTGAGTAATGGCTAGAAGAACCTGCTCACTTTTCAGCGAATGCCAGCCTCGATTCTCCGTTTAATTCTGTGGGTGATTGTTGTTGCAGTGCCAGTGGAATGCTAAAGCTGTTTTAGCTTGGCTTGGCGGCGAACGCTGTAAGTGGATTAACTCCGGTCCAGTAATTATGGTGGTAAAATTAGATTTGGTGTTGTTTATGAACTCTTTCCTTACCTGTTGTTATGAACGAGGATCTAATAGGGCTGGGTGATTTGGCCTAAAATCAAAATCTCGATGGATTGAACATTTTAACTCGATTACGATTAATGAACGATTATTCTATTTATTTATTTATTTAATTATTTTGCCCACATAGTTCACGGGCAAGTTTTGTACAGTAAATATGCTCACAGGTGAGAGATTCTTGAATGAAGGGTGCATTACTTGATTTTAAAATATTCGAAGGAAACACACACTATCTACTATCTGTATTTTTAAAGGGAAAGTAATCGAAATAATCCACCTGGAAAAATGTGATCAATTATAGGTTCTGAATGTCGATATCGATTACTTTGCATGGGTTGGGAATGTGGCTACTCATAACTGTAGCATTACTGTGTCATCATATGCCCATCTCTGCATGTAGGTATGGCCAAGGTCTAGCTGCAGTACAGCACATTCACTTTCACTCTCCTTCTTTTTCTTCAGTGGAGGATGCCAGTAATTAAAGGAGATCGCATCTGTCATGAAAAACAATATCCTTGTGGCTTATTAGCTAAATCAGAAAGAAAATGACCATTAACTGAATCAAATTTGGTCTAAGAGAACAGAAATTCATTTAGAGCAAGTTATAATTAGCCCTAGAAAATGTAACTTAGTCCACCTGAATGTTCAGGAGCTCTTCACTGCTCGTCCATGAACTCCCGTTTCACCGGTGTATAGATCTCAGGCGACACAGAGACCAAATTCACTCTATCTGTATAATTGGATGGAGAAGGTCAGAGAGTACACAGATGAAAGTGAGGCAAAAGTGTCTTAACCTTCATAAATCAGGCTGTGGCTATAAAAACCATACCTGCCAGGAAGAGGATGTGTGGTCATTTTGCTTATGAGCTATAAGGAGAATGGTGGACATTTTTCCAAGGTTAATGGTTGGGGATTTGGAGATAATAGCAGTATTTTGCGGGCAACAAATCTTCAAGACTACAAAACATACAACTGCCAACAAACTATTTAATAGGCACGCTACCTGGAACGTTACCTGGTGCTACTGGAACTGGGCTCTGTGGTTAAAAGAGACAAAAATAGAGGGGTTTTGGTACTAGGGCATTAACGACGCGTCGTTTGATGATGTCTTTACACACGTAGTGGATGGACACAGGCGTCCAACACTGAGACACTTTTATTAAAGTTCTCTAACATTAACAGTGAATACCACAATTAAACTGAACTAAACAAAGACTGATGCCTTGAATGTTCTGGTAAATTTAAGTGTAGAACTGACAGTGGAACCGTTTAAGCTGCGGCAGGACGACTCCCTGCAGTGCTACCGTTAGCCATGTTAGCAAGTGGAGCCGTTTCAGATGCAGAGCAGCCGGTTCTGTTCCTGTACTTTAACACCGACTTGCAGGTTCTGCAGGTCTCCGTGCTGTTTGTGTTCTAGAGTGAAGGATCTCCACACGTCATGTGTGTCTTATGTTTACATTCCCCTCTCGCCAGTGGTAATATTACTATAATAATTGGTTAAACCAAGGAACACGTGTTAGCATAAGCCAATCAGAGGCAGAGATTGCATTGTGTACACAAGCGAGGGCAAAACACACGACTAGTGTTTAACCTTTGTGTTAATGCCAGTTCGTTATACACTCTGAAAATGTTGTTGGCAGGGTTGGACAGATAATCTCACCCTCTCTGTTATGTGACGTTTTGAGGCGTCTTTTCTCCAAAAGCTGTGGAAACCTTGTTAGACACATCGTGAACTTCATGAAGTACCAGGAGATTTTGGAAATGAAAATGGACACCTCCATCCTGACCTAAACACCCACTGAAAACCTGTGGGATGAGCTGAAGTGTCCAAAAGAGATGACCCAGAGCTCTAGAGGATCTGTAAGAGGTTCTGAATTGATGACTGGTCTCAGATTGCTTGCTCTGTATTCTCTGATCTAACCAAGCATAATAGCAGGACACACTTTGCTGGTCTTTTTTCGCAAACAGGTACTCAAGTGCTAAATACAGGGGTACAAATGACTGTGACTGGGTATTTTTAAATCAAAATAAGAATACATTATTGATCCTGGAGGAAATTGCTTATGTGATGACTGCAAAACACAGAGACAAAATATATACAATATTAAGTAAAATCAAAATGAAAAATCTGTAGAAATAAGTAACACAAATGACAGTTTGGAGTAAGCTATTGCACTTAGTAGAGATCAGTAATAAAAAGTAATATTGACATAAGTAGTGATCTTGCACATGAAGACCATTGTGTGTAAGATACTGTACAGAGTGAAGTGATTCAGCTCCCATTTAGAAAACATTACATGATACTGCACACGGTAAGACAGCTGCATATGACATATTACACAGAAAAGAAGCTTTTTGTAAACACTGCCTTATAAGTTAGATTTCTCTCATATTTTCAGTACGAGGTTGAAATTCTTCACCTCAAAGACAATTCTATGACCTTTTTCCTCAGTTTTACCAAGGATGTCATATCTGTGAAGCTGACGGCAATGTGTGTGTGCCTCTTTACAGATCCCTTGCTTCAGTTTCCATCATTTCAAGGCTGAGCTGGTGTCGGTGAATTAACTCTGAGTGGTGACCTTGCTGTCCGCTTTAATAGAAAGCTGTAAATTGAGGTTTGACTCTTTGACTCGTTGAGATTTACCTGCGAGGTTCTGTGGATGGAAGCTGCAGCAGAAAAGGCTCGTTCCTGCGGTTCCACCGTCCCAGTTCCTGAAATGAGAGGAGGCTTTGTGTCACTTTTGGATGCCTGTGGTTTCCTGATTGCCTGTATGTAGCTGTTTCTATGAAGAGCGATCCAAGAAGGAGTCCTCAGAGCTCAGAGAATGGAGGGAATTACATTGGAATTAAAAGGCACTGAGTCATGCCAATGTTATCAGTGACTGAAGGGTTTGGAAAGACACTTCAAAGCGATCTGTTCTTTCCTTTCAAATTGCATGTTCCTCATCATGGTGGGCATCTGTAGCTCTGTCTTTCTGTTTTTGGGGGGAGTTGCAGTATCCAAAGTGAGTGACCTTTCCAGTTTTATGTAGACAAATGTATTAGTAAACTCAAACCATGAGTCATAGGGTAGCGGATGAGTAAAATATTTGTCATAGTTGTGCTTTACAAGCCTGCAATCACAGTCTTAATATGATTCTTCCAGTGCTTGAGTTCATGAAGTGTTATGGGACTGATGCACTGCATGGGTTATTGACTCACTAGCAGTTCACAGATTGGCTGTTGTCTGTGACCTATGCTCTCAAGTGTGTTCTGCCCTACAACAGTGCCTCGGGTTCTTTGAACGACAACCCTTGGATGCATTATGTGGAAAAGGCAGAGTTCCTCGGCACGCCACATTTATAGGCAGCTCTAAAAAATGTAGTTTATAATTCATCTGCATGGAGAAGGTCAGAATGTACACACATGAAAGTGAGGCAAACGAGTACTGACCTGAAGATGATGGCAGAATTTTGCGGTAGCCAAATTTCCTGCCACTTCATGCCAACAAAGTACAGTAATCCACTGCTTTTCGTGGGTGTTGCGTTTTTGGTTTTCGGTTTTGGCCAAAAAAAATCATTTCAGTTCCTCCCTGCTTTTACATGAAAGAAAGGTTGAAATAACTCTCTTTACCCACATGTTTATACAGAGCACAGATTACTAATACAAAATAAACTGAGAACTGTTGAAAGTGTGTGTGTGTGTGTGTGTGGGGGGGGGTGTTAAAACACTAAAATACGAGCACAAGACAGAGCAGTCATGCTACATGCTGCAACAGCTTCTTCTTCTTTTTATGGAGTTTGACAACTTTTTAGTGGCCTGGTGTAGGTAGTACAGTTCTGTTCTCAGAAAAATCTGGTTAGACTGAATACGCAAATGCTTTTCCGCGTGAAACTGTGGTGTTACTGTATTCAGAGGCATGCCAGACGAAAGCCTATTCTTTCCTAGTGTACCTGGAACCATGTTCTATGGTTAGATGAGAGTTTTTGTCAATAGTTTGACATAAAAATTATAGACAGAAAATAACTATCTCCAGTAGGTGATTTGTAATGTTGGCTGTGCTCTCAAATGTGTTCTGCCCAACAACAGTGCCTTGGGTTCTTTGTACGAAAACCCTTGGATGCGTCTTGTGGGAAAGGCAGAGTGCATTGGCACGCTCCAAAAAAGGCTTTTATAGAAATTCTTATGAACTAAATGTAACTTTTAGTCCACTGAACTGTTCAAGAGCTCTTAACTGCTTATATATTTCACTGGTGTATAGATATGAGGTGACACAGAGGCCAAGTTCCCTTCACATGCAAGAAGTTGGTCAGAGTATAGACAGTTAAGTGTGAGATGATCTTCTGTAGCTATAAAAATCCTACCTGAAAGATGCTACAAGTCAATTCTGCCTTCATGCACTTGGTTTGTGAGGGAAGCATTTTTCCGAGGATGGAGTTTTGAGGTAATGGTTGATTTGAAGATGATGGTATATGGATGATAGCATTTTATGGTCACCGGATCTATAAGACTATAATACGATTGGCAACAAACTATTCATCAGGTCTAAGCAGAGAACCCAGTTCCAGTAGTGCCAGGTGCTGTTTAAATGTAAGAGGAGGCTTTCCTCTGGCAGGCCTTTTGAAAGGTGAGTTCTTGGCACATTTAAACAGCACCTGGCACTACTGGAACTACGGTTAGATGAGACTAAAACAGACTTTTGGGTAACAGTTTGGAATAAAACAGAAAAGCGATCCATCTCCAGTAGATGATTTGTAATGTAGGCTGTGACCTATGGTCTGAAATGTGTTCTGCCCAACAACAGTGCCTTCGGTTCTTTGAATGAAAACCCTTGGATGCGTCATGTGGGAAAGGCAGAGTGCCTCGGCATGCTCAGAAGTGGCTGGCTGAGGCGGGTGGTGCCCGAAAAGCACGTTGATAGTTTCAACAATCCATTTTGATGTAGATGCCGAGGGCCTAGGGCAAGCTGGCACACTTACGCAATGATGCAAACAAGCCGCAGCCCGGGGCAAGCGGGATGTCATTGCTCTAGTCGTGCCCCACTGTACACTCTGGGGCGAGATGATTAGCTGGTGCTCCACCACTGTGTGAAAATCAGTGTGGGCTGTGTAACAGTGCAGCTACTTTGCCTCACAGCGTGAGTGTTCTCAGCAAGCTGGAGGAGCATTTCCCTTCAAACACTGCTCTGCTGTACATGGCAAATAGCAACACTCGACTGTTTCCACCATGAAACTACAGTAGCTTTGCTGGAGGGCAGCATTTGATGTGAATTAGGGCTGGCCCGAGCAACGTGCGGATCATCTCTCACTCTCGCTCTCTCTGTCTCTGTCTCTCACTCTCTCTGTGTGTGTGTCTCTCTCTCTCTCTCTCTCTCTATGTATGTATTAGAGGTGGGCAATGATTAATTTTTTTTTAACGTCGTTAATCGCACGGAATCTTCGCCGATAATCAAAAACCCCACCGCAACCCCCCCTCCCCCGGAGACAGGTTTCAAACATTCGTGAACAAGCCAAAAATGAAAGCGAAAGTGAAACTCAGTCTGGGGGAGAGACCTAAAGAAATTTACAACGTGCATGAACCGGACATGTCACTAAAATATCAAGGTGAAATTCATCATAGCCTACCTAGTGAGGACCGGGGGTGGCGGTGGGGGGTTGCGTTAACGGCAATATTTTTTTTCCACCCATCTTGAAAAGTTTGCCCCCATGCATATACTAATGTGCCACAAACAGGAAGTTAATATCACCAAGCATTCCTATTTTATTAAGGTGTATCCATATAAATTGCCCACCCTGTGTGTACGTATGTATGTGTATATATATACACACACACACACACACACACACACACACACACACACACACAAAAGTATCAGTGTTTTTATATGGATGACTTTATGTATGCTTTTAAACTCGCATTCTAAAACCTGAATATTTTGCATACAAAATTTTGTAACAAATGAATGTGCATCCAATTATGGTTAATTAGGCAGTGCAGCTCATTGGGGAACTTTTGGGAACAAGCAAATTGAAGCATTCAGACCAGCTTTCATTAGAATGCAGTGGCTGGTTCCAGTCATCTGTGGGAGGCTTGGCGATACGTGCGGCTCATCCATCGTAGCAACAAACGAAGCCGGACAGTTGCTGTTTGTGCAGTTTGTTGGGTTTTATTTGGTCTGTTTCACTTAGAATCCAGAAGAGCTTACTCACTCAACTCCGAGCGCGCCAACTTGGAAACGAGTCTGAGATCATCAAATAAAGTGATTTTCCGTTAAGGCCTGCAGTACGAGGGCTGAAAGGAAACGACGTCCCTCAGCAGCATTTACAATCAGAGTGCATTGTGGAATCAAATGATTTTCCATGTCTTTGGAGGCATCCTGCTTTTTTTATATAACAGTATATTGCTCCAGGCCTCCGAGCCTTTTAACCTCTTCTAAACGCTTATTCTGGAGAGGCTTTTATTAAGGCTGATTGCACCAAAGATGTAGATTTAAACCTTTTCAATGTAGATTTTAACCGAGGTCTCTATAGAGTAGGGCTGCACAATATATCGCAAATGTACCGTCATCGCGATATCAACATGCACAATATCCGTATCGCCAGACTGACTGAACTGCAGTAAATGGTGTTTTTCCTAAACTCTTCACCCAGAGCCACAGAGAAGAGGGCAGAAACATCACTGGGCAGTTTCTTCAGCTTCTGTGCTGCTGTTATAGATTGTTCATTTTGCAATTTTTTCTGGCTAAGAACTTACTATAATCTAAATTATGTTTACATTTATTTAAGATTCTTTTCAACAGTGTTCAATGGTTCAAATGTTTTATGGGAGGCATTCAATGCTCTGTATAAGTAAATTCTTAAGTAAAAAACATGTTGGAAGGAAATATTGCATTTAATTGTTTTTCTGCATAGACTAGTTAGCAACTGGAGTCTCTGTTACCAGCAAATCCAAAGCAGAAAAACATTAACACTATAAAGGCTACGTTTTTACTCACTTATCGCATGTGATATCGCCATCGCAGCACTCAACAACATTATTATATATCACATGATTTCCTAATATCGTGCAGCCCTACTGTGGAGCTACAAAATTTGTCCACCGCTTTTAATATTGTTGTATTTCCTTATAAACCATGAGTTACTTTTATATTTTTTGAGAACTGCGTTTCTCCGTTGGTCAGAAAAGAGCTGTGATCACCAGCGATGCCTTTGATCTCCCACACAAAGAAAGAGGCTTCAGGAATAGGACAGTGAGCTGGTCGAATTCCAAGATTTCCACCATCAAAAGACTCACTGTCCACTTTGGCTTTGATCAAAGTGTCAATAGAGTCACCCCTGGTCTTGGCTGAGCAGCCTTCGGTCATTAAGCTGAAGCGGCCGGGAGCTCGTACGGAGCCAGATGAAACGAGAGCCTGTCAATTATTTCTATAGTCGAGCAATCTTTAAGTCCACCTGTCCAACCTAAACACCAGGCGTTAGGGTCGTTTTCAACAGAGCGAAAGTTCGTCTGCTTGGACTCTTCATATAAAACTGTTGCCGCAGTCAAGCTCCGACTTTGTTTCATGGTTTTCAGACAGTAAATAAGTGGCTTAAGCCTTTGATCCTCACAGCCGCATGCAACAACACATATGCTCTCCCACGAAGCCTGTTCACTTGTGACCTTGGCACAAAAAAAAAAGCTTTCTTTCCAGCCACAGTCCAAAACACAGAGTAGCCCAGCTTAGGGGAGATAACCCAGAGGAAATGAGGAGCAGATTGCCTGGCAGTTCTTGGCTCTCTCTCATCCACCACCAGCCTGAAGAGCAGCCAAATCGATGAGCAGCGGTCCTGTACCTTCGAACTCCAGGCGCTCCTGCAGCACAGCCACACAGTCTTATCAGCAGGAAGCCTTAATATATTCCTGGACACAGTCTATAAGGCATGGAAGCCACGGGTCATGTGTGTGTGCATTGATCTGGCTAATTTTAATACCAGGTTCAATCAACCGGACGACAGCTGTGTAGCTGAGTTCCCCAGTGGCCCAGGACCATGGCTTATTAACGGTCTTGACAAATGAAAACTGACTTAACATTTTCGCCCCCTTTCAGACTCTAGAATATTAGTCTGGTGTACTTTTACTAAGAAGGCAGAGAGGAATTTAAAAGTTTTACAAAAATATATGTATGTGCAAAAGTAAAAAAAAAAATGTAATTAATTTTTTATATAATTTTGTAAGTAAAAATCTTCGCACACAAATTGTAAATGCCATTAGGTGTTGACATTTGTTGGAAAGGTAGCAGTCATGGTGAAGAAGGAGTTTCCTGAAAAGTTTAAAGATCAAAATGGTCCCCCAGACTGATGATAAGGAAGGTGCCCAGACTCAGAGAAGCTGCCCAGACTCCGCAGACTCCTTTGCTGAAAAGGCAGTCCAGAATTTTGCATTCGAAAGTCTTTTCAACAGTTTAGCTATCCATGTTTGGAGGAAGAAAGATGTGATATTAAAAACACCAAACCATAAATGAAGTGCAAAGATGGGAGCATCAGGAAACGGGGCTGCTTCTTTGCAGGCAAATGCGAGGGATCACATACACCACCAGTGAAAAGTTTTTTTCTTTGTTTTTATTATTTTCTACATTGTAGATTAATATTGAAAAGAAAATTGAAAACACATGGAATTCTGCAGTAAACAGAAACAGAGTTAAAGAAACCAGACTCTGTTCGGTAAAAAAAAAGCTTCATAGTTGTCAGCAAATCAAAGTAATAATGTCGTCTGTGGTGTCTGTATCATTTTCACTGTTTTAAATGAACACACGTTTTAATGCATTTTTATAAGTAAATGGTGATGAAAGATGTGCAGTGTGAATCTCCTCTCTGAATGTGAATAAGAAAATGCATCTGAATGCTTGTTTACTTGTTTCTAATATTGATTTCTTTGGTGCTGTGTTGCTTTGGATCTACATAATAATCATTGATGGTGAGCCACACAATGAAACTACCTCCCTTATGCGCTATTGATTGATGAGGAAGCCCAGAGACGGCCTGCGGTCCGGTGTCGAGTGGCTCTGTTGAATTCATCTGCTTAGCATTAGCGAAAGTGAGCAGAGTGCTGACCTTGATGGCCTGCTCTGATGAACTACCTGGCCCTGCTCTTCATTATTCACGCGCTCTCGCGTTCAGGCCGGCCCCGGCCTGTGCGCCGCAGATGGATGGGCAAGAGATGGATATTTATGTAGATTATAAACGCTCACAGGGGAAACAGATTTCTGCGTGAAGAATAAGGCATCGTGCAGGAAAGGCAAACAAATGGAAAGGCTACGAAAGACTGGCTCTGTTTCAAAAGAGAAAAAGTATATTAAGCCGTAAATTTTGATGCAGGTTAGTGGAATTAATTATGATACAATTTGAAACTCGGTGCGGCAACTTTGCCAAAATGTTTTTTTAGAACTCTGATTGGATTTATTGACGTAAAACAGAGTACAGAGTCTTCTGAGGAGTTCTCATGGCTTTAAAGCATTGGTACAGAATTTGCACCCATTTCGAAACGTCGTGTGACCTTTTCTAAATGGGTGCGGAGTCACTTCATTATGTGCAATATCTTACGTGCAAAATCGCTACTTATTTCAAAATGTATTACTACTAAGTGCAATATGTTCTACAAACTATCATTTTTGTTGGTAGGTTTCAATCAACTGCATCCATATTCTACATTTCTAGAATGTATAGTGTATATTTTATTCTATTCTATTGTTTTCTTCATTTTTGCTGCTTTTAACTTTATCCACTTGTTCACTTTTTGCCGTGACAAAACAAATCTCCTACTAATAAAGGCTTCTCTTATCTATAGTATTTATGTCCAGCACAGACAATTTATATTTTATATCGTTTTGTCTCTGTGTCTTTGTGGTTTCCTCCAGTATCAGTAAAGTTTTCTGATTCTGATTCCGTGTTTATGGATCAGGAAACTGAAGAAATTAGCTTTGTCACGGCAGAAAGTGAACACTAAGAAAACAATAGAATAGAATAAAATAAACACTATACAATCTAGAAATATAGAATATGGACACAAATGATAGTTTGGAGAACACATTGCACATAGAATAGACTCCAGTAGTAATATTAAATAATAAAATGTAATTTTGAAATAAGTAGTGAATTTGCACATAAGATATTGCTCATCCCTACGTGTCAGTGGTGCTCTGCAGTGTTGGGACAGTGACTGGCAGCCACAGGGAGATCTGTATTCATCAGACTCTCCGCCTCATCTTGATCCACCTGGTTGTACATCATGTCACACCTTTCGGACGTGTGTTATCTGCAACCCCCACCTCCACCCTGGCTGGCAGCCAGCAGCCATGAAGCCTCCTTTTACTGTTCAGGGCCGCACTTTTTAACCATTATAACACGAGTGGCTTGGATTTCTGGGATCTCTTTGTGTAAAACAGCTCCTTTCTCTGGTTTGTGTTGGTGCTCGAGGTGTCAGACGTCATGCTGAGCTTTGTTTGGTGTCACATAGAACCAAAGTTACTGTAATTTAAAAACATGTTATAATAATAAAAATCACTGAAATTAACAAAGAACAAATTTCTTTATTTTAGCTTTTAGAAACAATCAGGAAAACACAAGATCTCTGAACCCGGAGAACGTTCAGGATAGTCTCCGCCCACAAATGGGAGGGGAAAACCCACAGAGGGAGGGGCTCTGGAGAGCAGCTTAGCAATGGCTCCCTGAGAGAAAGAGCAGCAAACGGCGAGAGTGTAGGAGAACAAACGCAGGTTCTAGACTGTTTTACACTGTTTATATTTACTGAAATCAGAGTTTACTGATGCACTCTGAGTTCTGAGAGTACCTGACTCTGTACCCAGCAGGTGTTACTGACCCTGGCTGTCTGGTTCATCAATCAGCCGTAAGAGCAGCATGAATGTGAGCCGACCAGGTGCAAGCTAATGTTCTGCAGGTGGAGTTCTGTGACATGAATAAGTCTTTCCTGGCTAAGAACCAGATCACTGAATCTTAAAGGCGGTGTCCTGGGGGGGTGGGGGGTGTAATCAGCCGATCTACTACAGCACTGTTCAAACTGCACTTATATTTCTGCCTGATGTTGAATTATTTCTCGTTTGTGATTCTTAGAAGTGAGCAGATAAATTCTGTTGAGTGCAGATTAATTTTCATGCCACAGACGTGTGCAACACTTTTATATCTAAAACTGTTTCATCTACACACACACCTACACTGAGTCTTTCATTTATCACCTTTTATGGGAACCAATGTCAGTCGATCAGAACATCTCAGTGCAACCTATCACAGTACAGGGAGCTGGAAGTGGGAGGGGCTTATGTTAGTTACGCACCCCCATTTAAAAGACCCAAAACAGTCTGTGTAGTTTTGCAGAATCAGTTTTGACTAGTGCTGTCAGTAGATTAAAATATTTAATCGCGATTAATCTCATGTTTGCCATAGTTAACTCGTGATTAATTGCACTTTAATCGCACCTGTACTAAATATACTGTTTTTAATACTCATCAACATAGGAGTAAACAAATATGTGTGCTTTGTGCAGATTTATCTTTATTAATGATAAAAGTGGAATAACACTGTGAACAAAGTCTGTAAACAAATAAGGTGATTTTAACCACAGTGTTCTCTTTAACACGGTCACAGCTGAAGTTCAAATATTTCTGTAAAAACATTACTGTAATCAAATCTAATATAAACCAAAGCTATTTGCCACTGCAGGGCGTTCACGTTTTATCTAGCTTGTTACTGAAAATAAGTTCCCAGAGCATGG
>JBBPDH010197651.1:0-15509 GCA_037974565.1 Clupeocharax schoutedeni
GAGAGAGAGCAAAGGAGAGAGAGAGAATGAGAGAGAGAGAGAGAGAGAGAGAGAGAGCAGAGGAGAGAGAGAGGAGAGAGAATGAGAGAGAGAGAGAGAGAGAGAGAGAGAGAGAGAATAGGATACTATCTCATCTTCTCTTCTTGTGGTTTCCTTCCACAAGTAGCGGCAGACACAGGAGGAACTAACAGACATCTAGATCAAGGTCAACCTTTGACTCAACTCTCTACCTATTCATCCTTCCAGTAGTTTGTTCTTCACTAGGCATCTCTCTTTAATTTTGGTCAGAAAAACATCCCAAGCAGTAAAATCCCATGAGTGTTCCAGCGCTCTTTCATTCCCTTAATGAGGATATAAGCACATACACTTAAGGGAAAGCATCAAGTGAAAGAGTGAGCTAGGAAATAAGTAAGATGACAGTACTAAAAAACACGGGTTATCTTGTGACACCATGCTTGATTAAGTCAATCAGAGTTAGAAGCTTTAATTTATGTATTTGTTTTTTGGTAAGCTTCTATTACACATATTGACACTGAAGATTTGCAATGCACCAACATGCATGATAATTGTACATGATAATACATACATGATAATTGTATTCCAGTGCTGTTATCTCATGGTTCATGTTCATGTCTATTAAACCTGATGCCAAGGCTGAAATGTAAATATGAATATACTTTGCTACTGCAGCCAAATGTGAAGTGACCATTTGTCATACGTGAACACACCACTGCACACAGTGTGAACAGCACGAAATTCAACCTCTGCATTTAACCCATTCACCAAGTGAAGCAGGAGGCAGCCAGGAACACGGCGCCCAGGGAGCAGTGCGCGGGGACGGTACCTTGCTCAGGATACCTCAGTAGTGCCTAGTGGCCTTGGGGATCAAACCCGGCCTTTCTGGTCGCAGGGCGGATGCCTTAACCACTAGGCCATCCAGCTACCCATGTAATGATCTGAATACTGAAAATATATGTCACTGTCAATGAATTTCTGATATTATTGCACATCCCTTCTCTAAACGTTAATAAGAAATGATTCCATTAATGTCTATATGTTCATGCAACACGTTAAAAAGGGTAGGCGCAAAAAGTAGCCAGAAACTATGTTAAAAGTTTTTCCTATGGGCAGTACACTAAGTAGTAGTAGTAGTAGTAGTAGTAGTAGTACTTTATTTGTCCCAAATTGGGCAATTGTTTTTGTAGTGGTAGCACATAAATTCACACACATTTCCACAAACATTTCATGACACAAATTTAAAAACATAGATAAATAGTAAAATAGATTGACAAGTAGAATAAAAATAATAGAATAGAGGTAGAGAGGTAGGTCTCTAAGGTAGAGAGACTGAGAAAGACACTAAAGAGACACTAAAGACTCTAACTCTACCCCTCCTCAACCCCAACAGCCTGTTCATCTTAACACACACATTTGCACAGCCACTTTCACAAGGACTGTTTTTTGCACATAGAACAAAAAAGACAGAAAAACACATACATACCTCTGGTATTTTGCGTACTGGCACTTTGACTACTCATTCCGTATTTTTCTTATATGCGGAACATGCTGCCACTCAAATATGTTCTGGCAACTCAGATCTTTACTGTATATGTATAGTATATTAATATAGCTTACCCATTTGCACATACCATAGAGATATACTGTCTGATCGCACTAAACTGTTTGTCTTGCACAATGTTTTGTCTTGTCTGTCTATACTATTTCTATTTTTTTTTTATTCTAAATCTTATTCTTCTAAGTATTTGTATATACACTGCTGATCCAGAGCTCTCGACATTTCGTTTCCCTGTATACTTGTAAATGGTGAAATGACAATAAAGTTCACATTGACTTTGACTTTGAGAGAGAGAGACAATGTGAGAGAGAAAGAGAGAGAGAGAGAGAGAGAGAGAGAGAGAGAGAGAAAGAGGAGAGAGAGAGAGACAAAGAGAGAGAAAGAGAGACAGACAGACAGACAGAGAGAGAGAGAGAGAATGAGACAAAGCAGGAGAGATAAAGAAAGTCAGAGAGAAAATGTGCTAAACATCAAACAAACTCCCCCTTCATTCCTGTGGACACTGGTGTACAGCTCACTCTGAATAGCTGATGGCTACACAATATGACTGACTGCACCTCCACACAATGCCTTATGTACACTTTAATTAAACAGAATTAAACCTGACTCTGGACCAGTATCCCACAGCCTCGATCGCAAATGCCTGATTCAGCATTGCTCTTCAACAGCCAAAGACAACAAGCCACTATCACATCTTTCAGGAATGTGCCGGAGAACCGCTCCTGTCTGCCTGGCTCTCAACGTTCTCATAGCCTGGCAGACCTGCCACTGTCCTGGGTTTCAGGTGAAGACCTTTTCAGACATGGGGTGGCACCTTACTCCAACACCCAAACACCCTCGAAGTTAAGTGAAGCAAAATAAAACAGAGAGGGCACCCACATACATTAAACCCTTTAAATCCCCTAGAAGCCAGATGACCAGAAGATCCAAGTCTTTAAACCAATCACTGGGCTATAAACGAAGTTATTCAGACGTGGAGGACTGATGTGAAATGTTGCAAAAACCACTCATTCAGTTAATCTTTCATGTAATGTGAACCAGGGGCTGATGTCTACATTGCATTTTCTTTACAATCAGTGAACCTAGATGTTGTTTGTCTTTTGAGCTTTTATATATAATATGGATAAATGTAAAACACAGCACCCTCTCCATAACTGTGCAGCCAGGGCTGGGAAATGAACAGCACAACATACGCACAGTCCAGACAGAAGACCTTCACTGTACATCTTGAACCAGGTTTGAGGACACAACAGATAAAATGCAGCACTGTCAGCTACTAAAGTTACAAAAATGCTAAAGGTGCAAGATGTTCTTCAAATATCAGGAGTGAAGAACATCTGGCTGAATGCTAGAGAGAACACTTTCTGTTCAGAGAACCATGACGACGTAGAGTCATTTGCCTGATGAATACACACTAACATGAGAGAGTAAAGAAGCGTGTATAATAAAATACACATCTGGAAGTGGTTAAACAAAAGTGAAACACAAATTAGCCTCCAAAAATGTTAAATGATATGTCTATATCGGGGGTCTGAAGATCGGAAGGCTCTTTTTGTTCTTGCAGAATGAAAGAGAATGTGTTTGCTGAAGCCAGTAATCAAACAGAACTCCTGGATAGCAACAAGTGCCCAATACCCACCAGTATGTAGCAGTATGTAGGCACAGACTTGTTTATGGAATCACTGCCCTAAGTCATCTGAGTAATCCTTCTTTCATTTCAGTGTTTTCATTTTTATTCTTAACATCATTAGGAAAAAGCAAGCTAAACTCTGTCATGTGTAAACACTTCACAGCAAAGAGGTACACAGAAATAGTTAAATGTTACAAGGAGTGAAGTTTGTGAGTTGGTTTTTCATCCTCTAGGGCAACGCCCCAGTCCCCTTCCTTGACTCAACCCACTGTTCTTGGTGCCGGGATGGCTGCCTCGCAGCCCGGACGTCATGGCAGTGGACTGTAGGGCCTTGTCCTTGCCCCCACGGTCCGGCCCCTCTTCCCTGGACCCCATATAAGCCTTCGGCGGGCAGGGTGCCCTCTGTCCATAAGTCCAGGCTCTGCAGCCAGAGCCTTTCCGGGCACCTCACCCAGTCAGACAAGTAGCCCCCTTTGGGAGGCTGTGGGGGTCCTTCCTCGGACCCCGTGCTGGCAGGTAGCCTGGCAGACAGGCCGGCAGGCTGGCAGTCCCCTCCGGGTGGCTGGACAGACCCCGCGCTGGAAGGCAGGCCGGCACAGGCAGGCCCCTCCGGGCGGCTGGATGGACCCCATGCTGGAAGGCAGGCCGGCAGGCTGGCAGTCCCCTCCAGGAGGCCGGACGGGCCCCTCAGGGTGGTAAAAGGAGGCCTGGGACCCTACGCTAACTGTCCCCAGTCCCCACTCACCCACCCTTATGCTACAACGGCAACCCAAAAAAAACTTGCCGGGTTTTCCCTCTCCGTTCTGGCTCTCTAGCCCATCCCTCACCCTGATAACCTCGACTAGGCCTCCCAAAAACCCCACTAAACAGGCTAAGGCTGGGGAAAACGGGGCAGATTGGGGCCTCCGGGAGGCTAAGGCAGGATTCAAGGGGTTCTAGAGCAATGGGAAAGGGGTGCGTAGGGGTAGGGCAGACAGGGACGGTGTCTACATTAGGCTGAGCTGGATAGACAGAAGGGGCTGTACAGATAGATGGGGCTGCACTGAGTGATGGGGCTGCACTGACAGATGGGGCTGTGCTCACTCCAGCAGCCACACTCACTCTAGCAGTCCTGCACTCAGTCAAATCAGCCACGCACTCAGTCACGTCAGCCACGCACTCGGACACATCAGCCACGCACTCGGACACATCAGCCACGCACTCGGACACAGACACACACGCGATCACAGCAGTCACACACGCAGTCACAGCAGCCACCCACGCAGCCATAGCAGCCTCATACTCCAACGCAGCCATGGCACACTCAAGTCACTGCACAACTAGTCACTGCACACTCGGGGACGGCAGTCACGCACTCAGGGATGGCAGTCACGCACTCAGGGACGGCAGTCATGCACTCGGGGACAGACACACATTCGCGCCCACACACACGCTCGCGCCCTCTTTTCCTCCGCCTCTTCTTTGTGCTGGATTGGGGAATGCCTCCGGGCAGGCGTCGTGGTCCGCGTCCCATTGGAAAATTTCCCACGGGAGCTCCCAGGGCGGCCGGATGCTCTTGAAGAGTGAGCACACAATTGCTTGCTTTTCGGTGGGGTCCGTGTCTGGGATCGCGGCCACTCTGGCCCGCAGGATGTCGGTCCAGGCACTGACCTCTTTATTCGGATGAGCATGTGTGGGAGGGGAGGCCGCGGAAGCTCCGCGTGCCCTCCCTTTTTGCCTTTCTCCCCCGGAAGGATGCCGGGCGGTCTCCTGGAGCTGCAGGTAGGCGGCGTTTTCTTTTGTTGAAGGTTGGTTCATTCTGTCGCGATCCAGGGGAGGTGTAAAACCCCCGGACCGCGAACTGCCTCGGGGAAAGGAGCAGGCGTGGAAACGTGAATCCATCTCTGGGGTTTTATTCAGGATACAGGCATAAAACAGGACGAAACCAAGGAGGTGAGGACAATGAACCAACAATGACGAGACATACACGCAGATCTTAAATACAATAGGTAACGAGAGGCAGCTGGGCAAACAAACAGGAAACAGATGGGGAAACTAGAACACGTGACAATAACAAAACAAAGGACCACATGGCACAGGACAGAATGAAAACAAAACACGGTGGCCCTTACTGGGCCTCAGCCGTGACTGTTTCTATTTCTGCAATTTTATGTTAGTTTTTAATTATTACTGTTATTCCTCTTTTGACAGATTTCTTGTCTACAATCTTTGAGATGTTGACACACTAGGCTGCGTGCTAGTGTGAAGCTTTTTGATAGAGCATACCACTTTGTGGCCCTCACTTAACATAACTTTGTGGCCCTCACTTAACATAATACAAATACATAACAGGGTAAATACCCTAGCATTCACCTAGAAACACCCTAATAACTATCTGGAACACCACAGCAACCAACTAACGTGACCAGATGCATTTCTAGGCATAGGCAACCTGCCGATCAACAACCCACTCACCCACCTACACCCCGCTCTGCATTCACAAACCCTCTTTTAACAACCATCAACAAAAAATTTGTCGATCACTCCCTTGCATTTGACATTACTCGTTTTAAGTGTCAGAAATTGGTCTAACACACCACGGCTGGCAACCAGCAGAGATAACATGACAGCTGGGCAACTGCTTAATCTTCTACTTACTCTACATTTTCTTCAGGAAATACACTTTTTATGGTTTGTGCAAATGTCTAAAGAAAGTATAGTGCACACACACCATAACTGTTCACTCCATTCAACCAAACTAAGCCAGAGAGCAAAGATCAGTGTTTTATGGGTGAACAACTATTTCGCTGAACCTGAAAATGTACAACTTGTTGCAAAGGGTATTTTGTTTGGGAGGAGTGTCTGGATGGATAGGCTTCAAGGTACAAGAGAGAAAAGGGAGGAGATAACAGAGACCCTTATGTCTGGAGGAACAGTGAAATCTCTCTTACAAACCCGGATGCTACAGAGAGAGGGTAGAGCACGTTTTTCCTCAGTCTGAGACTGGCGAGAGATAAGGCTCAGCTGAGAGACACTACTCACCTGCAGTCATCACAGTGGAGAAGAAAAGAAAAGAGAGGAAATTAACATCTGGTTTGAAAGTCTGTGTTACGAGCAAACGCATACAAAAAAAGGAAAGAGAGAACCACTTCAGATAGTGTGCGAGTCCCCCTTCACATTCCACAAGTACGGTTTGATGACCTCTTAATCTGTAAACGAAACTCCTGCTCTCATTCCTTTTGTCAGTTTACTTCCAAACCAAGTATAGGACAGACAAACAAATGGACAGCAGAGAGAGAGAGAGAGAGAGAGAGAGAGAGAGAGAGAGAGATAAAGAGAGAGTGAGAGGGAGACAAACAGAGTGACAGACTGGACAGAAAAAAAGTATGGAGAGGGTTAGGGAGAGAGAATAGAGAGATGGAGCAAGCTAGAGTTTAAGTGAGAGGGTAGGCTACTTCAGGAGTAATTACTTAGCTAAACACTGAGGGTTTGTAAAAGAAGATCACTGTCAACTTGCTAAGAATAAGTGGCATTTGCAGGCCATTCACACCACACTGTAAGAACCCTCACCAAACACACACACACACACACACACCAATAACTTGGATCAAATCTCAGTACATTCAGATTACTTGATGCTGCTAAAAGTGTCCACAAACACAGTCACACAAAGCGTTTAGTGTCTGATATGTGTCAGCGCTGTTGAATTTAAAGGCATTAAGCATATGAAGCTGGAATTAAACAGGCTTAACAGAGTGTTTTGCCTTCATAAGAAAAGTGGATAAAAAGCTAATTCCATGCTGTACATGTATGCTCTGGGAGGGTAAATATCTGAGTATATATGTAAACAACCATGTAAACAAATACACCATCCATGTCTTTATTTATCCGTCCACCTGAGTTATAAAACAAACATGTCTCCATCAATCGTTTGTGTCAATATATTATAGAAATATGTCACAAAAGCACAACTTAGTGTTTCCATTTTAACAGTAACTTGTGGTTCTGTGAACAATTCAGTTTCACATTTGAATAAATACATCAATAAATTGACAGTGGATTCTACAAAAGGTGGCAAACAGGAGAATCTAGAAAGAGCTAACATTCTGAGACACTGTTTTGAATGTTTTTTTCAATTTTGGGTACTGTATACAAAGTGTCACCCCCTTAATGTGAACTGTGACAGGGTGTGTAGCTCATAGGGGTCTCTGACTGATGACAGCAGTTATCCTAGTCTAAACACAGGGCAGGTGAGCCCTAAAGGACGTTCCATCTCATCAAGGACCTGAGCTTGCACTGCTTACACAGCGAAGGACTACAGTGTACAACACACACTACACACTCCATAAACACATTCCAACTAAGCTTAGGATTAAGCAGAGTAAAAGACATGGACTAAGTAAGGTCATGGCAAAAATCAGCCAGAATCAAGCTGTCTGCCTCAGTTTAGAATCAGCAGAAACCTGGCCCAAAAAAAGCACCAAAGTGATCTGAGGTGTTATTAAGCTGAACCCAGTTTTGACACAGTGAATGCCCATGTGAGGAACGTCAGGGCCTGTGAGGCTGTTTTTTGGAAAATGTTCCTTGCATCAGTGACTGTGCAAGAAAGGCCTTCCTTCCAGCAGGTACGATAACAGTGGAATTTGCTAAGAGAGAGACACAGAGAGAGAGAGAGAGAGAGAGAGAGAGAGAGAGACACAGAGAAAGAGAGAGAGAGAGAGAGAGAGAGAGAGAGAGAGAGAGAGAAAGAGATAGAAAAAGAGAGAGAGAGACAGAGGGGGGGATGGAGAGCGACGTGAAGGAGGGAAACTGAAAGAGAATGTGAGAGTGTGAACAAAATAGAGAAAGAAAAAAAGAGGGAGAGGAGAGAGAAAGAGAGAGACAGACAGAGAGAGACAGAGAGAGAGAGACCGAGAGTACAAATTCAGACAGAGATAACATAAAAAAAGACTTAGCCATGCCATGCCCCCCCCCCAACCAGGTACCTCTGTCTGCTCTGGGTGGATATCTCCACAATGAAAGGATGTTGTGGCTACGTACACAGATGCCTGACGGTTGGGTTGGATTTATGGACAGGTTCATTTTATCTGGACTGCGTCTCTGTGTCATATCCATGTGACAGTACACCACATACACACACTGCCACTCTAGCACGCAGCAATCTCGACCCTGGTCAGGGCACGTGTGTACTAGTGCATTCCAGGGCTGGGCGATATGTTGATATGCCACTTTTATCATGATAAGCTTATAGCAGGTGTCGCTGCTTAAAGAACACTGACCAGACACATTAGGGAGGCTCTCAATAGAGCACTGCACACAAAACCATCATTCTGATTTTCTGCTCCTGCTTATCAAATTTAATAAAAACGAAATATCTTGATACGGTACTTTGGGTAAAATTGCCCGTCCATGAAATATATGCAAAAGTGTACACACAAATTCATCATACATGCATGCATGTGCGCACAGGGATGCACCCACTGCTACAGAGAGGAGGTTAGAGGTTTCTTCATGTGTGACGGGTTCAAAAGAGACCGCCGTGGTGTACATTACAGGCAAACTCCTTCAGCTGGCAGCCAAAGATTTCTATCACCTGAGACATAAAAAACTAATTTCAAACCTTAAGCATATCATATAACATGTGTGATTTGCCTTCGAAAATCACTTTCAGTGTAATGACACTCACTATGTGTTGCAAAATCCAGAGACTGAAAAGTCACTGCATAAAACAGGGACTGGAACGGAGAGGTTCAGGGAAAAAAGTGGCCCATTTCAGAACTGTAGTACAAACGGAATTCCAGGTCACGTGACAAGACAGGCTCCACTAGAGGGCACCGTCTAAAGAAGGCATTAGGCTGGAACCATAAGCGGGCATTCCACACCAGGCTGAGTTAAAAGGCTTTGACATTCCAAAAAAAAAAAGGGGGGGGTGCATTGGTTCCCACACTGCAGAGTGATCTTCGCTCCAAGAGAAGGTCGAGACACCAGTTGTGACAGTGCATGCATCCCATCGTTTATCTGAGCAACATCCCTTAATAAAATCCCCAGAAAAGCAGTGAACTTCTGTACTAATTATTGACCTTAAACAGTCACAGCGATTTGTCCCCTCTGCAGCTCTGCTTACACTGATTCCCAGCCCCTTGTTAACATAAATAGCTTAAACAGCCATTTGTAACACAGAGGCCCACAGTTCAAGTCCACGTGTTCGTTATTTCATAATTTCCACAGGAGATTTATAGTAGCTACATAATAACTTATAGTAGCTAAATAATACTAGTTACAGCGTAATAAAACTGAACAATAATGTCAAGTTTTGAAAGGTTAATACATTAATGGTTTCTATTCAAATGCCTGCAGCTCAGTCTGTTATACACAGATGCATGTGCGCTTCAGCTCCACTGACTCTGAAATCCTTCTGTGCCTCTTCAGAAGAGAGGGGCCTCCTGTGGCTGCAGACAACCTGAAGCAGACCACAGTGTGAACAATGCCCAGCACCACACACTGTCTCTCTAATAACACACATGCACATCACACAAATGTGCATGTGTGCAGTCAGTTTGTAAATGGCATGTACGAACCAGGCCCTCTCCTCCAGGCCCATAGAGGTTAAGAGGTTGCCTGGACAATAGGTTGTGCCTGAAGTGAAGGTCCTTCATTGAATTGACCTGAGGGTCCCACACTCTTCTGGCTGGGGGATGGGGTGGCTATGAGCCTATATGCCTCTCCCTATGGGTAGTAAACTCCTCCCTGATGAAGTGACAGTTGGCAAACGCCCTGTTCAACCTAAACTGTGCGGGGCAGGACCTAAGGAATCCACAGAGGTGCTTTGGGATTCCTAAAAATGTTGGTTATGTCAAGAGCCAGTCAGCATTAAGGGATGTTCAAATTACATTCCAGGTCTCGGTTGAGAAGGTTCCACAACAATGCCCACTGGGAATCAGAGGCACGCGTGACATGATGCCATTTAAACTGATAGTAACGCTCATCATTTTAACGAAGATGCCCCTTCCACTCCTAAAATCCTGATCAATGCCTGTGGCGATGGGCGCCTCACAAAACATGTCCTCTCCTGTCAGTCTTGCTGTTGGCTAGCCTGACAGTAGATCAGGTCAGGCATTTCTTGATAACACAGCACCAGAGAACCACTAGCTGATCTAAAAGATTAAGGCAGAAGTCAACAGATTTAGCTTGCCAGAACACTGCAGGAGCAATGGTGGTGTTTCATTTCATTTTAATGGCCCTTGTCTGCAGCCTTGTGCTTCATGAATGAAAAAAGTTCACACAGGCCTATGCATAATCTGAGAATGCCATGCACTGATTTATCCACTTATAACAACGTCAGTAGCTATGTTCCCAAAACTGTTAAGGCCAATATAATGTGTCAATTCATTACTGCAGCATGCCACCTGGAGCAGGTCATTAAAAAAGGTGGTTGGTAAAATACTACTATCAAGCCAATTTGCAGCTTTTTGGGATCCAAAAGCCAATAGTCACTACAGAGATATCTATGCGTTATCACTAAGACTTGAGACATGAATTTTCTCACTAAAACATTCATCCAACTCTCCCTCCAAAATGCTAAACGACCTCCAGGCTGTTCTTTTTTATCTGTACCGCGGAGAAACGGATGGTCGGCGTGTTTCTACAAGTTGCCCCCTGTTGCGGAAAATCCACACAAAAATGTGATGCGCGTGAACCGCGTGAGCGCACACAAGAGCGATACGTTCAAAATGAAACACACGGAGAAACACACGGCTCTGATAGAAAAGTAAAGAAACCAACTCTTTATTATAGTAGACTAATAACCTCTATTTATAAGCTTAAGCCGAGACGCGCCTGTGTGGACTCGCAGGAGAGCAACACTCGAGTTACAGCTGGAAAGTTTCTCCACGAAGAAACAAGTGCACAAGTGTACTCACCGCAGCATGAGAGTCCTGCACCCCACAGCACAGAGTCACGACCAGCAGCACCACGGCGAGGTTCTGCAGACTCTTTAACTTTTTATTCATTATTTTTCAAGTTTTTGAAGAACCTGCCCTCTCGACATTGACAGTTAAGACAGAGTACTTATAGAACTTTTCATATTCCTCTCCCTAGCTTCACCTTGACTTAGAAAAGTTGTTTTTTAAAGGTAAAAAAGGCGTGTTCTTCCCCACTCTATCTGGTGTTGGGACTGTTCTCCAGTCCTCTTTCTGTTTCTCCCCTAACCTGCCCTGAGCTGCACTACTTTCAGCCCCATACGCCTGGGAAAATAGTCCCTCCCCAAAACTTCTTTAACCCTTTAGAACGACTTCATTGGGAAGAGCAAAATACAATCATGTAACTGGACTATATTCAAATCTATTTTTTATTATTGTATTGTAGTATTTTAATATACACATTTTCCAATTATGAGGAAAAAGAGGGCAGTAGCTCAGAGTTGGGGCGGATGTAGACCGCATCACACCCTGTTATCAGCTACTTGATCTACGTAGGCTGTCTTATTTCTTGTCAAATGAAAAAAGACGCACTTCTAGAGTCAGCGTGGTCTTGGTTTATGTAGTACACTGTAGAAAAGGTACCTTAAGTTGACTGGTCCAGGTGTGAGATAGACAGTGGACACTGACTATCCACTAGCTATCTCACACCTGGACCAGTCAACTTTTTTTTAAGAGTTCAGAGGTTATATTTGAACATATATTTAATTTTATTTTAATAAAAGTTATAATTTGTTCAGTTTATCAATATGACACTGACAAACTTAACACTGAAACACTGATGCCTCACATCATAGGATGTGTTTATTGATTTTTAAAATTTTAGAAATAATATAATATACAAATTGAAGCATATTGGTTTCACTAAGGGATAGTCAAACGTATTTACACTCACTGGGGCAAAACTTTGGACACTGATCGTCGCACATCTGGACTAGTTATTTATAAGAGTACAGAGATGTTTAACAATGTATAAATCAGTTTATCAGTATAGCACTAATAAAGTGAACACTGATAAACTGAACACTGATGCCTCACCCAATAGCATATGTTTACTCCGTCTTTAAGGAGCAATATAAAAATACTAATCGCAGCATTAAAATAACTCACAACAACAAAATAACCCATTAATGTATCTCAGAAAGGTGCGTAGCTAATTACACCGTCTTGACTGTACCCTGATGATTCAGGAGTTGTTGTTTGTGTTTATTTACAGTTTATGGAGTGTTTTCACCTGTAAGGTTCATTAATGTTTCTGCTGTGTGATTGACAGCCCTACGGCCCGAAGCCCCGCCCCTTGGTGTGCAGCTCCGGAGCAGTGTGTGTAGTGGAGAGGAGCGGAGGGAGCTGTTTCTCCACAGTGGACCCGTGAGTTACCCTCTTTTTCTCTCTCTTTCAGAAACACAACGCGCAATGACACCCTGAATTATAAAGCTCTGACAGTGTGGTGAGGTGCTGAGGCGTCTCTGTGTGTGTGTGTGTGTGTGGTGTCGGTGCAGTGTGTTCTGGTCTCCTTCGTCCGTGAAGTGGATGAACTCAGTCGGAGGAGGACGAGGAGCACCTGAGTTTCCCTCCGAGTTTGCACCATGAAGCTCTGGTAAGTGGGCTCTGATTCAGTAATAGATGTGGCCCGTGGGTTAAAAGAGTGCTTTATCTCTGACTGAAGTTGCACGCAGAGTTTCTGAACGAGTCAGGCGACCCGTGTAAAGTGCGTGTGCTGTATTTCTGCAGGGTCTGTGTGCTGGCTGTGGTCTGCTCGCTGGAGTGTGCACATGGGGTGAGTCCCTTTTTCTCCCTCTCTGAACGTGTTTCACTGTCTGTAGATTATTAGGCTTGATAAAAACAGATGCGTTTGGACTTTTAAAGGTGGTTTAAAAAGTAGCACAGATCTAAAGCTGCAGGTTGAATAGTGTAATCTGATCACCTTCTCTCTGGGCTGAACTACTGCTGGTGCTGCTGGTTCTGCTTGTCTCACTGTTCGGCTTGGGACAGTTCTAAGGGCCCATCATCCTACACTACATTCTCTTAGACTCTTCTGTTGTCTCTGATTCATGCAAATGACCAAACCATTTCTTCTGTGTTCTTTATAATCACTTGAATGGCCATGTTTCACCTTTATAGGCTTGTAGAGTTGAGCTTTTAATTTTATTTTCAGTACAGTTAAAAGTTTGTGGATCTGTTAACATTACGCTCCTTTATTATGGTGATAACCAGGCATCACAGTAAAGGGCTGCTCATGAATAATTCAGTTTAAGCATGTGGTTCAAGCCCCACCTACTTATTTAGTAGCTGATCATGTGCTTCCCTCCCTTTAACAAACAAACTTAATGGAGTTAAAGTTCTGTCTTTGCTATAGGGGTCTTTAGACTATGGATGTGGATATTAATCATATACTAGCCTGATAATAATTATATAAGCATATAAAACAATCAATGTAGTTATGATGTAATAAAATGTAATAACGACGGTCGTGATATATTCCAATAAACAAATGCAGTTTTAGCTAATGATCTCAACCAATATAATAAGCCTGCAGTAAAGATGGAACATGGCCTGGATGTAATTCAGTGGCGTTTGGGCTGGTGGCACTGTTTATTAGACTTTTTGAGATAGTCTGTAATGAAAGGACTAACTGCAAAATACACTTGTGTTCAGATTTCTGTACATAGGTTAGAGCAACTTTTCTTATTTCTCTCAAATGTTTAATTGCTGAACCTTGTATCTCTGTTTTAAATGTTTTTCTATGTTTATAAAACCCAAGTTGCCTAATATCTTGGCAAAGCAGACTTCCCTTTATACTCTGTTAAAGTTTCATGGTGAACAGACCAATAGAAATGACCTATTCAATCTTTTTATGCTTTAACTTATATTGAACCTTCATATTTTTAAACTTCTTATAAGAAGTTAGCCTTTCTTTCCTGCACAATGACACACACACACACACACACACACACACACACACACACATACACCTATATGTGCATATATATTTGTGCGTGTGAGTGTGTGTATACATATATTTATAAACCGTTTCTTATCTTGTTCAGGCACTTTAAATGTGTTGACAGTGTTTGGGGATTCCTTTTGATAACAGTGCCCTTATCTGTCATTATCAGCAGAATCACACACATTCAAATGCAGAATGCAAAGACGGAAACTATTTATTCTGTTCTATTGACAATTGACATAGATTTGTGTCCATAGATATACGGTTTATTGCTTTTTGCTGGTATTTTCCCTTGCAGTCTCTGGATGTCCCAATACAGGCACTTATCTAGAGTTCATTTCAAAGTTATGCTCAACATCAGATCTTTAATGGACCAAACACATATCATGCTGTATATTACGCTTGTGGAAAGGTTGGAGGAATATGGAACAATTTATTCTGGTAAAGAAAGCGAGGGATCTTGAGTTTTGTTTTGTGCAGGTGAGGGCAAATCACAATTGGATCTCATTATCACAGTAAATCACAGCACAAAATGCTTGTGTGATCATACTAAGAGATTTAGGCTGATCATATGGTATAGCTGTCTAACACTTTGCTCTATTGTCAGGAGAGTTTTATGTCTAATGTCCGAATTTGTTGCATTATTGTTTGTGATTGTATTTAGTGCTGTGCAATAAGAAAAACACAGCTACTTTAATACGTTATGTATTGTGGAACTGTCTTAGTGTCATTATATTCTCCAGCTCTTACTGTGATGCGTCATTCTTTAACTCTGTAAGCTACAGGGTTACTATAGTTGCACTTAATATTATTACGCTTATTACACTTAGTCTTCTTATTTCGTAACTACTGTTAACCCTACATGCAAGTTTTAGCTTACATGTGGGTCCACATATACACACCTTTGTTAATTAACCCTGTAATGCCTGCACAACATGTTTTCTACCCTTCACTGAAGAGATATGTCATTGTAATATCATTTTTATATAAAGGTTTAGTTTAATTGATAATGCTAATCATCCTAACAATAATTGAAATCAGTAGTGACTGATGAGCAGTATTCAGTGACATCATGCTAACTGATCACTACTAGCTTCCGTTCATGATTCATTAACATTTGCATTTGTGACTGAACTATTATTGTGATGGGGCCAAACATCAGTTGAGTATAATGTAGTTTGTGTCACAAATAACCGTTTTAAATAATGAAATGAGAATAGAAATGTTCTCTTAAGAACAAAGTTGCCAGAAAGGTGATTTGGAGCAATGCCAGAGATTTATCACTCTTGGTGGATGGTTCTTTAAAGAACCGTTTTTATACATGAAATGTGTCTTCCACATAATTTAAAGTTTGTATACCATTTTCTGTACGAGAACTATTAAGGGGTCATTGTTTTTAAG